>JAGKTI010018004.1:0-18047 GCA_018397915.1 Birgus latro
CTTGGCCTGAAATTCGCTCCTTCCCATCTTCAGTGCTAAGTTGTAGTAGCAGGTTAGCTCCAGAGTATGAATTTAGTCACAAAGAAGTGTTAAGAGAAGAATATAGGTCCATAGCGCTGTATTGTCATTTTGGGCCACTAAGCAGTGTGTAATAAACTGTAAAAGGATGAATATTTGGGCCAAGTTAGAGTTAAAGGAGTATAGCAGCTAATTTGGCAGTATTTTATGTGATATTGGGATGGCTCAGTCTGCTGGTGTGGGTGTGGCATGCTAAGTAGGAAATGAATACAATCATGATTCAGTGTATGACCATTTGGTATGTGATAGATCAACAGAATGATTAAGACGAAGTTGTCTTGTTTTGGGTTAACGATTGTGGAATTTGCCTATATGATTATTGTGGTTTCCACGTATGACAATCCTGTGAGTACGCAGAGCCGTCCTTGCAAGCCAGCAGTCAAACACTTGAGCCAGGATGGCTGCCTGGTGTTTACATGCACTGTGATGATATCACCATCATTCTGTGTCTCATGCATGCAAGGCCACTGAAGCACCATCACTGTCACCAGATAACAGTGCAAGTGTGCAGCAAATAGTGCAGTGTGTGATATTAAGTGAAGTGATAACTTTTTGTATGTGAAATACTGGAACTTGTGACTTGGAAATCACGTCTGGCGAAGGTGCTTCCTTGAGGAAAACGTGGTACTGCTGCTGAGGGTAAGCCTAAAAGGGTAAATTTTTTTAGATTTTATGTTATTTTGCCCCTGACCCCCAACATATACCCACTGAACCCATGTTAACTCGACTTAGTTTGTGATAAATCAGTATGCGGTAAGTTTTAGCATGTAACCCCATCACATACTGGGTCATGAGTGCAGGTGGTGCTGGATAGACACAGTACAGATAACACTGGATGAGCCGTCCTCACTACTCTCGAGAAATCACCCAGCAGAGGGGAAGTGGAGCATTATTTATGAGCCACCCTGTATTGTAGGAAAATTAAGTGAAATAAGGAAAAGTTTCAGCATCACCTTTCCCACAGTCATATTCAAGAAGGATGGAGCATTTTGTCAGGAAACTTAAAATGGACTCTAGTAGATGTGACCATTAGACAACCAGAGAACTGCACTGTTGTTCTTTGTACAGGATCCGTCATTCCATGCAGCTTATGAAGAGTATGGTTAGTGTGTGGTGGATTCCAGTGTTAAATGAAATTATTGTGCTCATTGTGCAATTAAAACATTTTCAGAATGATTGTATTTTTGTTAACTCCAACTTTCTCTGTCATTAAAACTATAAATGGTGAAAATTTCCTGTGAAAGGTTAGTGACATCCTCAAAGTGATACACATTTGTTTTAACTTCTTCATTCCAGTGGCACAGTCTAAGTCTTGCACCCTCCAGACGGTTATATTCGGTTTAGGAGAGACTTTCAAACCACGAGGTTAAATGTAGCTTTCAATGGCCCTTCTTGTGGTAGGTGGTGGCGACCATCATCCACTCACTTAATGTAGAGCAGCTTTCTTCTTCCTAAGGTGATTCTACATTGATAGACAAGCCTAATGATTTCTTGTCCAAAAAACCATTTACAGTGCTGGGTGGTAACCATATAACCAGATAATGGAGTGATGTGGAGCCTGATATGGTGCCCCAGTCAACTGGGTTGAGAGACATATATGCAATGTCCATCCAGGAACCAAACCTCCACACTATTACCCACGCCTCACTGTGGTGAGGTGCTGTTTTCCACAAGGGAACAGTGATGGGATGACTCTGCAGGGGTGATTGCTTTCCTGCAGTTGATGGGTCTACTTAACCAGACAGGCCGGGGTTACTCAACTGCTGCCACTAGTGACCCCTTCACTATAAGTCTCCACTTCAGATGAATAAAAAGCCTCTGAAAGTGACAAGAGCAAAACAAAAGTATCACTGGAAAGAAGCGGTGATGCTGCCAGTATTGACGTGAATCACTGGTCTGTACTTGATGGTTCCTTCATTTTGTTACGGTGTGATCACTCTACTATTTTATCCTATGATGTTCTGTCAAATTTTGTTGTTTAGATACAGTGGTAAGAAGGCATTGTAACCTGTCCAGAGAGCAGTTAATATGAAAAGAAAACTCTCATTATACTGTCACCAGTATACAGGGTGTCCAAGAAAGATGTTTTGTAATGGGGAAAAAAAATAAATGGTATTGGAAAAAAGTAAAATCATGTAGTGCAACTCAGGATTTTGTAAGTATTCAAGTTGTGTTTCTCTACACTCTCTCGACCAATAAAAAGTTGAATTATTATGGAGGGAGAGGTATGGCCAGGATTCCAGGGCCTTGGATGGTGAGTAAATGAGTGTGTGGCCCATTTCACTGTTGGCAATTCTTCATCCATCATGCCTTCTATTTCCTTGTATACTGGGCCCTACTTTGTCCCATCATTAGGTGGGAAAAATGAAGTCAGGATGATGATGATGATGATGTACCTCACAGTGAGTGATCAACATCTTGTGAGACTAACTTGCCATTCCTAGATAATTTTCAGAGTTGCTGTGCAATTTAATACTTCTTTTCTTCCAATATCTTTGCTTAGTTTTTATGTTTAAATACCATAGAATGTGATCAGTGATATTTGAAAACCCTGTATTGTCTTAAAATGCCACTTGAGTGTTCTGTCCTGTATTATTTCACTGACTAATGAAATATTATCATCATCCTGACTTAATTCCCATCGAATTAGGAAAGGAAACAGAAGGCATGTAAGAGGGAAAACCATCAATAGCATGTTCAGTGATATCAGCCAAACACACGTTCACTCATCATTCAAGCCCTCAGGCTCCTGCCTCAGTCTGACAGGTCTAACTGCACTTTTTATTTATACTGTATTTTTTAATAGACACCTGGTGGCCTGGTGGTAGATCTCTCAGTTTGGAATGCACTGTGGCTTGTGTGTTATGGTTCAAGTCCCAGATGTGCCAAGAGGTTTTTGTATCTTGTAAAATGGTATCAGGGCACAGGTCACTCACCATTATCTGTATGTTCTGAGCTACAGCAGCCTGGTCTTAGTCACTACGCTGCAAATGGAATAATGTGAGATTGGCCATTTTTACCTACCAGTGTTGCTTTCTCCTTACCAGCTGTGTCTGCCTATGTCTCTGTCTCCTTTCCAGCCCTTTCTACCTATGTCCCTCTCTCCCTTCTAGCTGTATACAGTAGATATATTTTACATTTCCTGCCTCACAGTCAGTCCAGTTACTCTCATGTTGAAAAAGAGGTGCCAGACCCTGCTCATATGCTCCTGTGTATATGATTAATTCAACCAACTGGATACCCTGTCAGTTCTATACCCTCATCAGTATCTATACCTCACTTTCTCATTTACCATATCCAACCATATTCTTCTTGGCCTACCATGCCTCTTCCCACCCTCAGTCACATAAAGGTACACCCTCTTCACTCTCCAGCCTTCATCCATTCTTTACATCTGACCATTCCATCACAGCTCTTTTCTCAGCCTTAGTAACAACAGATTTCCCCTTCATCTTTCACAAATCATATAATTTTCCCCCTTTCCATTCTGTGCACTCCACACACACATTACTCAATAATACAATTTCCTCTGCTTTTACTCTTGACTTTCCATTGTAATGTTGCTCTGAATACCACAGCACCACTTCATGCCTGTCACTCTCACTGCCTTCGAGTTCATAGACCCTCTCATTGGTTAAGGAAGCTCCCTAACACCTTTTCCTAAGCAATTTATTTTTCTTATTACACCTTACAGTCCTGTCCCATGTTAATCAAGCCCTTCTAACATTGATATACTCGGCTTATACAATGAACAGGAGGATATTAACCACCTATACCCAAAAATAAATTGCTAAGGAAGAGGTGTTAGGGAGCCTCCTTACCTGACACGAATACAGGCCTGTGTGTATCAACTCTTTCAATGTGCCTGTTTGTTGTGGCCTAAAAATTGCAGTCCAGGTGGTTTCTTTTTGGATATGGCTGGTTAATATCCTTTCGTACATTATTTATGCAGAGTATGACGATACTGGAAGGTTTTATGTAACAGAATAGGACAGTCAAGGTGTCTATCTCTTTCTCTCTCTCGAGCCAGACTCCATAATCCTGTAAGGAGTGGCTATTCGACTCGTTTGTTATTTTATGGGAAGGAGCACTAACCCTCTGCCAACCCACTTATTGACACATAGGGAAATAGTAAGGTTTAATAAAACAAAATCGGGGAGCTTCCTTAACCAATGGAATAATCTTGTCCAGTTGAGCCTGTGACATATTAAATAATTCACTTCATTTCTCTGGCCTCTCCAAAGTGGAACATAAACTCTTAACTTTTGATGGTCATTTATGGAACGTCTGTGAGTATTAGGTATGGTCAGCCTGCACCCCTTACTACATAATGCAATCAGCAATCATATAGGAAGGCCAGATATGTTCCATCATTAAGTACTTTAAAATACAGAAATTGGAGTTCTGCATCTCACTTTACAATTTCACATCTAGGCATACAACTCTACATTCTCCAGTAACTTAAGATTTTCTTCATACTCTTTGAAGAAAAGCTCATACACCTCTTCCTTCCCCGGTACAGCTTCTTAGTAACTGCCTAACTCTTGACTGACCATTGCCACGCTCCATTATATACTGTACTCTTAATATATCAACCTTTTTCATTTCACTTCAGTTTACTGTTCACCATATTAATGATTTCATACTTTATTTCCCTTGCCATTCATTCATCACAAGTAACAACATCCATGACCAAATTAAGGGCAAGAAAAACAAATATATAAATAGCTGCAAATGACTTTATCCAGAAGTTAATGATCCCTACTTGACAAAGGGACATAGGAAGTGGTAACAACTTCACAGAGGTATATATAGTATTACATCCAGTATACATATTATACAGTATATATACACCTTTAAACTATACTAAATAAAATAATCAGTAATGCCACTCTGGGCAGTAAACAAGTAGCTACCATTGACCCTGGGAAGTACTACCATGAGCAGATTGGCTGTAAGCTTGGTAACTTGCTACACCATCACTCTAAGGCAGGAAACATTCAGCCACAAGTATACTGAGTCAAAGCTGAGATTCACAAGTTCTTACAGGTCTTGTTACACACCTCAGATTACATTTTTCCCCAACAGCTTACAGTACCTGAAGGGAAATACCGTAACCAGCTGGCTTGGGTACTTGGTTTGGCTTCCTGTTCAAAGAAGGCATCAGCCGTATCATGGCCATTATGGGGATGCCTAAACACCCTTTGGAATGCAAATGCATGTATGCATTTTTAAAAAGCTGGAAAATAATTTTATGCTGATGAACACAATGGCTATGGGCTTTCCTGCAAAGCTGCATCACTGGTGGATCAATTTGCTTGCAGATTTTATTGTGCACTTTAACCTCCCAGCTCTGTTTTGATCAACCTTGCTGTAAACAGACAACTAGGAGTCAGGTGTTCCTTAAGCATGGTGGGGTTTACATACTGTACATGTGTATACGATACAGTATGTAACTGTTAGTACGAATTGTTGTGGGTGCTGTCAGGTTTTCACTGAATCAAACAGTACCACAGAGGGACTCCTTCATGTTATGGAACCAATACAACTGGATAGCTCTAACATCCTGTTATGCTGTTCAAACATCCACCAACTTTCTCCCTATCCCTCACATGGAGGATGGTGGACTGCAGATGGATAACTTCAACCTACAGTCCACTAGGTTATGTTCAGATGATCCTGGGGCTATAATGACAACAGATGTGGCGCGTACCTTTGATTGGGGTGGAAGTAATCTTCTTGTTTTTAATGCATCAAAAACTAAGTTCTTACATCTTTTGACCTGTCAAAATCTACCACTGGAATATCCTTTACTTTTTGACAATACCCAACTCAATCTTGATTTTATTCTGCCTTCCAGTGTTTAATATCTGAATTCTTTATAATTAAATTTCATACCTTGGAAATTTTTAGTAAATTTTTAGTTAATCTACACTGGGTGGTAACCAGATAAACGAATTTTGGCGCCTGGTGGTTTAGCGGGTAATTACGGCGCTCCAATCGGATTGAGCTGGTGAAGGTTTATATCCAAGGGGTAGTTGGGGTTTATTGCTCACACTCCTCTGTGGGGCGACATAGGATTGGATGATGGATGGATGGATATAATTCTGACATACTGAAAGGTAAAACAGAAGTGCAACATGAACTCAGACCAACAGGGGGCTAGGGAAAAGTGAGCTAGAAAGTCAACACCAGCAATATTATGTCTAAATGTCCTGCTTTACAACCACTTCACTATTCCAGCAACTCCCCTATTTCACACACCAATATTACCTCAGCTGAAGAGGAAGTACAGCAATCTCATATTTACTAATGTCTTGTAAAATAGCTAAGTACTGGTATTTAATGTGAGGTATTGTGAGTTCCTACGTAATTCTGGGTACGACTAAACCAGTTTTCTCATCAGTTAAGGATACTTCCTAGCACCTCTTTCTTAGCAGTTTATGTCTGGATAGGGCTGGTTAATATCCTTTTGTACATTACGCAGAGTGTGGCAATATAGAAAGGATTTATGTAATTCAGAAGAGCATGGCAGGTGTAATAAGCAAAATAAATTGCTTAGAAAAAGGGTGTTAGAGAGCTATCTTAACTGATGAGAATAAAGGTCTTTGTGTTGTGAGTTGGTGTTAAGGGGGAGAGGTGTTAGCAGCAAGTTATGCTAGGTGTCGCTTGGAATGCTGGTGGTGATACGAAGGCCATGCATGTCCCGGATTTCTGCTTTCAGTGCCTGCAAGGAGAGAAAAAATCATCATTATCATCAAACTTACCAATCACACAAAATACCACCTTCCCTCTAATTATCTCCCTAAGTCTACCTATATTTCCTTTTTCACCATCACCACCACCACCTTGACAATCACCACCACTACCACCACCTTGACAATCACCACCACCACCACCACCATTGGCATCATTCATTCCCACCTAAAGATGAGGTATGGCAGGATCTAGAAACAGGGAAAGAAAAAGTACAAAAGTAGGAGTATTATTAACATGTCAAGTGAAGTGGGCCACATACTATCCACACACCATTCAAGTCATCTGAACTCTCACTCCACCTCGTAAGCATAACCATCTGCATTTTTCCTACATACAGATGCGCTTCATATACCGTACAGTACAACTCTCTGTTACTATAGTTTTCTTTTCTGATTCTGCTATTACCATACACTTTAATTTAGCTCTAAAGGGACGGTATGCAGTGAAGGGGTATGAAAACAGCATCCAATTCTCAGTGATGATGGGTAATGGATACTGGCTAATGATATATGGTTTTTAAATGAACTTACGGAACACCTCTTGCAGTTCATGAGTTGATCAATCTGTCATCCTGTACATAATGTTTAGAAGAATACAAACAGTCCTCTTGGATGTGTTAGAGTAAACGGTCACTTTCAGTAAAACCGATTCTATGTGATATGCAGGCTTCTTGATCATGGCAAACGAGGGGGGGGGGAACCCAAAAAAATCCTGACGAACTTAATTTTTTTGCAACCATCAGTGAAAAATAAAAGGTAATTCATCTGCAACTTCATAATGAAACAACTTTAATCCTTTCAGTCCAATAATGTCAATTCTAAAGTATGAGGCAAATCCTGTATCTTTAAATGAGAAGCGGCTGTATGTATAATTGAATGTCATGAACTAACCTCGGTGATGAGTCGATGTTGCTTGACCCTGGAGAGTCCCTTAAAGCTGCTGTCCTCCACCCACACCTCATACATAGCACCACACCCACCTGCAAAACACCTTTTCATCACCAATTCATGTATGCATATTGTGTATTGATATGCTGGGGTGGAGAGAGATATGAGAGGGGAGGGTGTTAGAGGGATGGCAGTGTAATGGCAGAGGACAGGGCAACATGGAGGCAGGCTGTTTGTGGCTACCCATTATGGGATGAAGGTGTCTCGATACAGACACACAAATAGAGGTTGTATGCAAATCATATGCATATTAAAATGGTATTCATTACTTGCACCAGAATAAAACATTTTTTTTTTTTAAATTTTTCCAGCAATACCTTTAATGTCCCATCAGGATTACAGAAGCTCAGAGCCTGGCTACTTAGTCCAAACATTAAAGACAATCAGTGTCTACAATACAAGGGTGTTTGATCCCTCCAAATATAATGAAAACTATGGAAATAGAACATTAGGAAGGATACCATCATATAAATTGTGTATTACTGGGTAAATAACAATTAATTTTACATAGTGCACTATGTGTGATCATGCATGAAAAGAATAAAAATGTAATCCTTATTATTCTTATTTTAAAAATAAATACTTACTAACTAATGCTTCAGCTGCAACTATTTATTATGTTCATCTGTAATGGGGTCTGTAAAAGCCCGCACTGCCTAGAGGCAAAGCAGGGATCCTCTTTTTGGCTTGGTGGTAACATGCGCGTATGTGGAGCGTGAGGGCCTGAGACTAAATCTTGGTCAGACCAGTAATTAATTTGTTACGCTTCATTTCGGTTATTACACATCGCATTGTGAAGAAGAATTACAATGCAGTAATCAAAATATTGCCACAAAACTTAACACATGATCATTTTTAGCCACCCTAGCTTCATTCTGTGGTGTAATTTATCACTGTCTCTTAGGAGAAACTGAAATATGGCAACTTTATCCATTAATTTTGTCATCTAATACAGAAAATATAGATAATCAAATTAAACACACAATGGCAATTGATCAGGTTTCAAAACATTTCTCCTCAGGGCCTACAGCACCCAACCGCAAAGACTCACTGAGCTGCCAGTGTCAATAGTGACAACTCTAAATACACTGCCCTATTGCAAAATAATGAAGGCACAATGACCAGTTAACACTTCTGAGTAGCATTACATGTACACTAAACCCAACTAATCCTTAGATATAAATTCTGTATGGACTACATCTACTTGTGGTGCCATAACCAGCAAGACCACCAGGCATGTTATAAAACTTTACAAAAGTTATGTAAACTGCATTTTCATTTATAAAATAATTTTTTAACATCTCCTGACAATTATATTTAGCTATGGAGAGATATTTCTTGCTACCTCCAAGTGATTTAACTCAGCACAGGGGAGACATTTTGATAGGGAGAGGATGGACATACAGCACTCCTTATACAGTAAACTCTCAATTATCTGTTGTAACAATATCCGGCGCTACTGGCTCAGCTCTATTAAAGCAATATCCAGTGCTGAAACGAAACATAACCAACAGCTCTGTGCAATATCTGGCGTCGAGGTGTATCAGTCAGCTCGTAAATGGTAGCCAACTGGCGCCGTTTTACTTCAGTATTTCATTACCTGGTACTTTAATGTATTTTCTGCTTAATTTTCATTTTTTACTCATGGGAAAGTTTTTAGGATAGAGGGTCGATGCAGATAGTAATACAATATCCAGCTCAACGCCAAATATTGAACCGATGGGGGGTACTATGCAATATCTGGCATTTCACATTATTCGGCTTAGGGCTTGGCTGAATTATGCCGGGTAACAAGAGCTTACTGTAGTTCCTTTACTGCTACAGATCATTCCACAGGTCAGTTAAACTCTAGAAATGACCAGATTAAAATAAAAAATATCTGATGGCATCTGTTTATCTACTGCCAGACACCTCTGGGATTAGAGCATCTGCCTATCTATCTATCTATTGCCAGATGCCTTAATCCCATAAGGGGTGGCCATAAACAAACTGCCTCCATGCTGCACTGTCCCCCGTCATTTCACTGCCCTCCCCCAGCTCACACTCCCCTCTCTCATATACCTCTCCACTCCATCCCTCCATCTCATCTTTGGCCTCCTCCCTCTTTCCCCCCCCCCACCTTACTGGCAATACACAAATAGACAGATAGAAGTTATTGGACTGTTGGGATTAAAATTACTCCTGTCAATAGTTATGCAGTGTTCATACCAGAAATGTCCTGCACCTGGACCTCAGCGGCCTGTGGGAAACGCTGGCGCAGCAAGGACACCAGACGAGCCTCCCCTCCCGCCTCACTGGTCACACCACACCACCACTGCACACCCACACCACCAACCACCTGAAAAAAATGCCAGGTGTGTAGCCAGTCTGTTTTCATATAATGGAACTGGGCCACTACCACAACAAATACCAAGTCATGGTTGTATATAAAATCCAGTGCCATTAGAAAAAGTTTCTTTGGCAAAGTTGAGTTATGACTTCGGTATTATTTCGGAAATCTATCTATAACTGCGCAGTGCAATCAAAGTCATCCGCAGAAGGGCTCGACAGCAGAGCTGGTTTACCCCTGCCACATCATAATGGACCCATCTCCTTACCCGCCTCAGAAATGCATCCAAATAAATGACAACAAAATGGGTTTACTCACCTTATACTTAAAGCAATTCTAAGCCTCTTTCCTCTATTGCACTTCCATTGCAAATCACTTGTTAATGAGTTATTAAATTTATAATATAAGTATTTCCCAGGGCCAGAGACAGATCCTTCCCTTCCAGCTGTCCGAGAGTTGTGTGTTGGTTTGTATGTGTGATGTGTGTGGGTGGATAAAGCACACACATGGCCAGACCAGAGCACATGAGCTGGTATAAGCCAATCAGATTCATACCCGTTAGCCAGTCACACAGTAGGATTTCACACTGAATTTGGTTCCCATGCTTGGACTCGCGGGGTATGAATTTCAGTTCGACTCCAACCACAGCAGTGTGAAAGCTGCAAACTAAATTACTTCGATGCTACACCACAACAAGAATGACAATAAAGCAATAACCTTCGTGAGATCACATGGTGTTATATCCTCAACATCTCCAAAGTGCCCAACTCACAGGAAACTTCTAATTTTTCGTGAGGAACAGAAAATGTGGTGCCGCCATATCTGTATTAATGAAAACTAAAAAACACTGCGAGTGTGGATATTCCGTGTCTGACATTTAAGGTTCATTTCTGGGTGGTGTACAGTAAGTCTATTTTCGATGGGCAGTGATTGGTTACTGGTAAGTGAAGTGAGGTGAGGTTAGGTTGAGAGTTGGGTTGGTTTAATAACAAGGCTTAATTCTTTTCTTTTGTTCAAGGTTTTTAGTGTGATTTACTTGATTCTGATTTGCATTTTTACCATAAATCCCTTGTTTGGCTGTGTTTCCCCCACCCCAAACCCCCAGTTTCCCACAGGTCCCCCATTATCGATTAGTGGACATAACTAAAAAATGAGTGGTTTCCAACAGAAATAGATATCTGATTCAAACAAAACACACTAAAAACCTTTGAAAAAATAATCTTAAGTTTCTTGGGGAATTGGGTGCATTTCTGAAAATTAACCATGACTTCTTGACATTTAGCCTACCACTATACAATACTATTACCTTCCTTGCACTTATAAACTGACTGCTGTATTAGCCCCTCCAGCACAATGACAAAATTTAACACTGAATCTTGCTAATGTTACAATTTTATTCAGCCCAGCACACATGCCCCTGAGCTTAAGAGGCTAGAAACAATCTGATTATTTATCCACTCTGGCTAAAGCTAATTTCCTTCAGGCTTACCAAAAGTCAGATGATTCTCCTTTGGATATACAGCTTAGGAAAGACATTCCATTATCAAATGCATCCATGTCATTAACAGTTAACTCCGGGGGGCCTACCTGTGGCCTAAGGAAGCGAGTGATGTGCTGTCTTCCCACCACAAGACAATTCATTTTTCAGTGTATGTCGTCGTCTCCACAGCAGAAATCTTCACTCTGAGTCTGGCTGATCTATGTGGACGCTGCCAACTACTACGGCCATTTGTTTCAGGAGAAAGAGCAAATATTACGAGCCAGCCCCATCATGCACACTAGCAAATTTACCCTCTACCTCCAGAATCTTACCAGCCACCCCGGTACAACCCGCAGGCCTGCCAACCCTGACCAAGACATATTTTCAGGTAGTTTATAGGTACTCAGTTATGCAAGTTTTTTCCTTTTATTTCTCAGGCCATCGCTTTAGATTACGGTACGATTATGCACGTGTGTATTTACATTTGTGTAATGTGATCCCAGGTTCATTGAAACGTACTCGGTGGACTGCAGCTGAAGGTAGTCTGCAGTCCCCCAGCCTCCTTTCGGGGAAGTGGAGGTTCGAGGGTCACTGGCACATCCAGGTAGCGGAGCCGCCTACATCAGTGCCATCATGAATGAGACTCTCTCCAACACCGTAAGAAAGACCCGAAATATCTAAGACAAAGGTAACGTCATTCTGACTGAAATATTTATTGTTGTAAAGGTATACAGAGTACATATACAACAAACGGAGGTGGTGGGTCTTGCCACACACCTTCTTCACCAAAACATATAGTCAATGGCTCAGTGGCTACAGCCTACAGTAACAAATTAGTGCATTAATGCCAGCCAGGCGGTTGTAGGGTGTGGGTGAGTGCTGCTGTACGTCCACAGGTGGCCGTCACCGCAAACGCCGAGGGCCTCGCCTACAGTATCAGGGGACGGACTGGCCTCTGTGGTAGTCTCTCATTCTTGGAGAGTGACGGGGAAGGACAGGAACAATCCCCAACACGACAAACGAACATGGCTGACGGTACAGGTGACGCGGCGTGGTCAGCAGGACGTGGTGTCAGCAAACAGCAACCCTGAGGTAGGACAGTGTTGCACCAGCTGCTGAGGTGATAGAAAAACGTGATGCCAGAATGAAGCTGAGTTTCGTATTGGACTGTGGGTTACTTATATTGTTATTCTGGCGATAACCTGTTTCTCTGGGTTCTAAACAGGAAGAACACACTTACGTTACACTCCAGCGGTACAAGGCAAGATCACAAATTCAGGGTAGCGAAACAACAGGTTTATTATCCATAACTCTTGTTACAACCCAGGCAACAGTAAGCCCAAGACATATAGGACACACATGTTAAATGGTCAATTCGGGAGATGGGGTCTTAATCTAAGGACTCCGGTGCGCAAGGGAGAGCCACAAAGTCTATGCACAGGGAAAGAAAGGGAGATCCAGGAGGTGACCTTATACCTGCAGGATTGTTAACGTTTTCGAGTCGCAAATAGGTTCGTACGTTCAGCCTGAAACACCTCTGCCCACCTCATGATTATCTTCCTTGTGTTCACACTGGGTCCTCAGTTCAGTTTGTCTCTCCTAGTGGGGTGATTTTTTTTTTTTTTATTTGGGGGGGGAGGGCAGGTAGTACTCATTCCGTACCGTAAAATCCTCATTGCAAATTTATAAAAGGCTGCCAGATATTAGCAGTTTACCTTCATTCCATTTATTTGTTTGTTGTTTTTTATCACTTAAAAACCTTTAAATTTTTGTCTCCAGTCAGTAACCACACAAGTCCTACTATCTATCCATTCATCTACTGTATCTATCTATCTGTTTATTTGCCAGACACCTTAATCCCTTAAGGGGTTGCCACAAACAAATTGCCTCCATGTCGCCCAGTCCCCCACTATTTCGCTGCCCTTCCCCCATCTCACACCCTCCTCTCATATGCCTCTCCACTCCATCCCTCCATCTCATCCTCAGCCTCCCCCACTCTCCACCTCACATACACTCTTCTCGATAGTCTCTCACACTCCATCCTCTCCACATGGCCATACCACCTCAGTGTATTTCTCCGAACGTTGTCTACCACATCCACTTCCTCACCACAACGCTTCTTCACTCTCTCATTTGTCAGTGTCTCTCCATGTAACTCATATCCACTGCTCTGACTCTTGACTTGTGTCCTTCCTACAAGGTCCAAGCTTCGCTTCCATATGTTGGAGCTGATATCACAGAACTATCATGCAGCGACTTTTTTTTACTTCCATGCTCACTTCCCTACTTATCACTCTTTTTAAAAAAAACAGCAACCTTTCTTCCCTGTTGTACCCTTTAAAGCACTTCATGCCTATGCACTTTGAAAATATAATTCTCGCTTTGCTTTAAAGGGTTTTTACTGTAGGCCTACTTTGTTGCATGGCCTTTCCTTAAGCCATTCACCCACCCCTATCCACCTCCTTTCTCTTTCTGGGATTCTCCCTCCTTGCCCCCACCCCCTTGTGTGGGCCATCTCCCCATTCGTGCTGCTTGGGGAAATGGGTGCATGACATTGGCTGACTGTTTTTGCCTCTCCTGCAGCTCCCCTAGTGGGGAGTCTCACCCATTGATGGGTGCCTTGGCCTCTATGTGACCATATCAGGATGTGATGTCTGGAGCAGGGAGTGCAATGGTGGGACAAGACACTTTATGGACTTAAACCCTCTTGATTAAGGGCACATCCTGCTGAGTTGTTTCTGACTTAGGTTGCCCTAGTCTTGGCCCTGATTAGGCATGTTACACTGACTAGTAAGCAGTGTGACACCTTTCTTGTCATGGGATTGTCATATATAACCATGAGGTATGAAGCAGTGTTTTATGTGGAGCATGTCAGGTCTGGTCATCCCTGGCAGCTTCAGGCGTCCAGTCTCTGCTCCACCTGGAAGGAAATCTGTCTTTTCCACCATAGAGACACACCAACAGTAGTGTTTCGCCTGAACTCTGGCCCAGATTTTTGTCCTTTTCCAGCTTATGTCCGTCTTCAGTGGCAGAATTAGTATATGTTGCCGGACTGATAACCAGTTCATGTTAATCTGTGTTTATAACTTGGTGGCAGAAAAAGGTAAGACGGTACTACAGCTCTTCATCCTTTTTCAAGTGTTCCATCATTACTAGTATCTTAGTCTCATGTTTATGTTGTTACAACTCAGCACTGAAGGAAATTGAATTTTTAGGCCCTTAGAGCAAGTGACATCCTGATAAAAGTCCTCCACTGCTGACTAAGGTGTGTTCATGGTTTGCACGCACTCCTGCATCTCCCAGGTCTCCATGTTGGCATTAACTCCCTGTGTGCTGGTAGTGGTCTGCTACCTTTCCAAGACTTGGGCTGTCATCATTGCCAGTTGCTGTGCAGTGACATATCTCTGATTCCCATCTCAACTGTACCTCTCCCTGGCAGTTTTCCCTACACAACCACATTGGTGCTTCCAGTTCCACGTGGTATATCTGATTATGCCACTTCCAGGACCCATCTCTCACTCCTCCTTGGTCCCTGACTCCTTCAGTTGCATTTCACCTTGAGATGATTTGTCTTCCCAGGCCTCCTCCTGTCTACCTTCACTCTTCACTAGTCCCATCACTCCTGTCTTACATCACACATTTTCATGAAGCTGGCAGCCTTACCCTGTCATGACTGTTTCTGGGTCTATACAGCTTCCTACTCTCCACCTCAGCAACAGTGTATTATGAAGAAGTGACAGTCGGTTTAATTCGCATCATCTCAGCAGCACCAGCGAGCTCCTTGTCATTCATCAAAACCCTCCCTGTCTGGACCCAGCTCAGGCCACAGACGTTTGTGCTGTTTACAGACATCCATTGTCCCTCTACCTCCTCCTCTCCTGGCCATTGAAATGATATTGGTGTTTGTCACTCTCTCCTTGCCCTTCCATAATGATGGCCCATACCTTGGTAGTCGTTGACCTGTTCACATTAGCAGTGAACACCAAACAGGCCAATAAGACTTGAGTGTCAATCTGTGGAACTCCTCACTTGGCTTTCTACTCCCAACAGTGGATAGATTTCACCCCAACCCGTGGACTTGATCCAGCAGTGCTACTGATGTCACTCTGACCAGACTTGGGACTGGACATGTACAGTCGTGCACAAACTTCCAGCCATTGTGATAATCTGGGTACTTAGTTTCAAGCCATTAATTAGATGTACAAATTTTCTACAGTTACTTTGTGGATTAAAATTCATATACAGTATTTTAAACTCACTATATTGCAGATTGTTTGCAAAGTATAATGGTATTTTGTTCCTTGGTTGGTGGAAGACTTGTGCATTACTGCCTCTGTTCTCACCGTTTACCGACTGCAGTTCCCCTGACCTTACTGGCCAGTACCCATGGTGTCACTACTGGTGAAACTGTTACCCACTTCCTATTGTACTGTCGTAGATCCCACACTCATTTCACAAGCTCCATTCACTGTCTTCAGGAAGACATCCCCCCCTCCTCTTCTCGGATTAAGACTGATGTCTGCCATATTCAATCTTTATCTGTGAAGCTGTGGGCAGTTTATCAGCAGGGCAATTGCAGCTTTTGCCATTTCTGCCTGCACAAAGTGAGTTGCACAGCGGATGACCTAGAGGAGGTTCAGGAAACTTGTGAATGACTGGCTGATGTTTTTCATCAAAGAATCATTTAGGGCTCATGAGTCGGCCCCCTCCCTCCCTTTTTTAAGGTTTGGTGTAAAAATATTAGCTTTAGGGATTACACTGAGTTAAGTGATTGGAAGGTTATTCTAAAACCCATTTTTATATTCTAGTATTGTTCTGTTAAACTACAAACAGTTAACTAATAGTTCCGTTGCTGCCAGTGAAATTGATTAGTGCAAAGGGCTGAGTAAATCAGGAAAAAGAAGACAAAGAATTGAAATTCCATTGCTGTGTCAGCTCCCCATTAACAGTACCTGTTGTATGGAAAAGTATTGAAACATAACTTAAAATGGTTTTAGACTTTATGTTGCCACAAGACTCCTTTTTTCATAGCCCTTTGTGATGCCGAGAAGGTGATATTAAGTTTACATATGTAATTAAAAGATGAAAAGCAGTCAGTATTATTACATAAAATATTTTAACAGAGTTAAGAACATGGCACTAATAGCATTTTTTCCTTGCAGGTGTGAGACTTCTGGTTCAGCCAACACGAAACGCCTCTGGCCTGATTGGACTGGACTGGAGGGGACCGGACTGAACCGAGATACACCACTTACCCCTGGAGTGGAAGGACTGGATTGCTACCACTACGCTGGAGGAACCAACGCCACCACTAACCCCGGGCTGGGGGGACCGGACAGCCACTTGAAGCTACAGATCAGGAGGACGTCACCAACACCTTAATATAAAAGAAGGAAACTGAACAAAAGGGGTGTGGATGCTGGCTGTCCACTTGCCCGTATGTTCTGATACTTTTGGCCCGTCTGAAAGATTAGACTAGTCAGTTTTCCCCAGCTTTTTATTTATTTATTTATTTATTATTGCTATTTTCGTTATTTAAACATATTGTGGGATTGGTTCATGTTTTCTCTGGAGACTTTTGAAGTATGGAAAACAAATCTATGTTTATATGCTATTTTTCGCTCGACCAAAGTATTGTAAGTGCTGTAGATGAGTAATAAAAACTTGGGCTCCAGTCTGGTTAAATACATTAAGCAATGATTAAACACTGAGGCTTGCTAAACAGCTGGCAAATTCAGGAAGAAAAAAATACTATTCCAAAACTACAGAAACCATGAGGCAAAATGAAAAAGCCATGAAGCTGTTTTGCATTAATATGGGGAATATCATTAAGATATATTGGACAGCATGAAAGCCTTATATAGATGGTATGAAAAGTCTATAGAGATAACTTGAAACTCTAAAAAATGGCACTGAAAGAATCTGTATAATAAGGCATTGGAAACCCTATACACAAGGCAACATTAAGCAGTCTGTACAGAAAATACAGCATTGATAATTACATACAGAATGCCATATGAAGATGGCATTAAAAGTATGTATATAGAAGACTGCCTATAATTCGTTTGGAACTATGTAATTACTGCATCATTAATTCATGCTACTTAAGTGCTGTAAATTGTGGGATAAAGCACTTTTGGCGCGACTTGGAGCAGGACTAAGTCGGCCCATTTGTAACCTCACAGTAAACACAACGTCAGTAAATGGGTAAAAAATATACAGTAGTCAGTCCTCATTATTACCCTCACTCTGACGTCCATTACTGTTTAATTCTTACTACATCCTGACAGTTTATCCAGGTTACAAGAGACCTTTAGTTGTGGAGGGATTAATTGAGGCTGTATTGAACCCTTTATTCCCAGAGGCTGTCCTGACTTAAAGAATCATCTGGAGGTTGCATGAATAAAACAGAAAATGTCACCTAATTAATGTTAGAGATCTATACAACTGCAGA
>JAGKTI010018005.1:0-18045 GCA_018397915.1 Birgus latro
TACTGATGACATTAACAGCTCTGACTACTGTTGGACATTGACAGTGCTGATAGATGATACAAGTCACCACCTGAAAGCCCGGGGGAATTAAAAATAACACAGAGTCACTCAATTGACACCCCGCGGTATTATCCATTGCACCCGACCGTCACGAAAGTGACAACCCGCGGTTAACGGGTTAATTGAATTTCTGAGTGGGCTGAGTCTCACGGCTTCCGTTTTTCTTCGGAAAAGACAGTGGTTATGCATTTTTGTCATACTCAGGGGGTTCACCCAGACCCTGATTTGTATCTTTATGGTCAGAGGATAACCTGTGTGGAAGAGACTCAGTTCTGGGGTCTTCTGTTTGATAGAAGACAAACCTGGGTTCCTCATATTCATTCTGTGAAGGCAACTTGTATTAATGCTCTGAGTCTTCTGAGGATTTGGGGACATACTTCTTGGGGTGGTGATCATCAGAACCTCCTCCGCTCGCACAGGTCTCTTATCCTTTCTAGACTTAAATATTATTGAGGTCTACCCCTATGCAACAGATGCCCGACATCGGATATTAGATTCTGTGCATCATGCTGGTGTTCATTTGGAAACTGGGGCATTCAGGTCATCCCCGATTTCGAGTTCGTTGGTGGATGCTGACGCCCTTCCTTTGAGTTCGCGTCGGCAAACATTGATGATGAGGTGTTGGTATCATCTTCAATGCCTTCTGGACTCTGTTGCTTGTGACATGGTCTCCCAGGATTCCCAATCATTTGTTTATGACTCCTGTCCTAGTTTCTTGAAGCCCTTTGATTACAGGGTCTGGTCAGTTATAATGTCCCTCTTTGTTCCAAGACTGTTGGTCTGTCTAAATCGGATCCCGAGAATGGGTTTCTGGCTACTCCCACGTGTGACGTTCTGTTGGTCTGTTGTTGAAAAAAAAGGGCTTATTTCCCTCTCAGTTGTCCCTCTCTTTCTTTTTAGAACATGCCTCCACTCATGAGAGATCTGTCCCTGTCTATACTGATGGATCTAAGACTGATACTGGAGTAGGCTTTGGTGTTGTCTTCCCTTCCTTTAGTAGGGACAGTATCCTTCCTCGTATTTCTTCAGTGTATATAGCAGAACTGACTGTGATTCTATATGCTTTCAAAATCATTTTTACTCTCCCCCGATCTGTTTCTGTTATTAGTAGTAACTCCCGTAGTGCTCTGTCTGCACTAGAGTCTTTCAACGCATCCCGTCCACTGGTTTTATCAATTTTAGAGTGGCTTTTTCTTCTTGGCAGTCGTGGGCACCATGTGGACTTGTGTTGGGGTTCTGCACATGTTGGTGTGGTGGGCAATGAGAGGGCAGATACTTTAGCAAAAGCTGCACCTTCTCAACAGCCCCCAGCCAACTACCCAATTCCCACATCTGATGTAACACCTTACTTGTGGTCCACGATTTGTATGCGTTGGCTGAGACACTGGGATGGTGTTGCTCATAATAAGCTAAAAGAAATCTTGAGAGAGTGGTTGTGCCAAAGATTCTCCCCTCCATGCCTCGGCGATTGGAGATGACTCTTGCCAGGATTCGCATTGGGCATTCTCGGCTTACACATGGGTTCCTGATGAGTGGTGGGACTCAACCATACTGTGATGATTGCCTTGTTTCCCTTACTGTCCGTCACTTGCTGGTCGAGTGTCCAAGTCTGGGGGACCTACATCAGAGACTCCTCCGTAGGGATAAGGGGGCAGATTATGCCTACTATCTGTCCTTGAGGCTTGGTGGAGCCTCCGGCAATAATTGATGTTTGTAATTTTCTTCAGGAGGCGGGCCTGCTTCCACTCTTAAAAGTAATTAATATTTCATAAACTATTTGTTACCATCAGTGTTTTATTTCTACTAATGGGCACTAACTTTACTTTTAATACACACTTTTTATTTGCGGCATCTTTTACCTAGTTATCCAGCAGCATATGACCCTGGCAGTTGCGCCACCAGATTTTAATTATATTCAATCAGTCAACCAATGTCATACGGGAGAGTGCTGTGGATTATCCCTTCCTGCCATGGCTTCCTTAATAAGTGATGCTGAGGGGGGGGGACACTCCTTGACAGTGACTTAGAGGGCTCAGATGACAACGAAAATCAGACTGATACATCTGTGAGTGACTCTGATGACGGATATATGCCTGAAAATGACAGCAACACCAGTAGCATTGACCTGAGTGATGATGAGATGGAAGATGCAATGAGTTAAGATGCACGGTCACCATTACTGGCCACAAGGCCCACGGATTTCACACTTGTAGCAGACCCTTTCTGAGACCAGCACCCCTCCACACTGCCTAATTCTGAAGAGGAGTTTGCAGATGTTCACCCAGGATTTATTATACACCATGAGTCTCACCCAGTGAGTGTCTTAATTGCTTTCAGTTATTAGTGACGAAGGTTATAGTGATCTCTCTTTGCCTCTGGACGAATGAAAGAGCAGCTATGTTTTTCCAGGAAAATACTCAGATAACCCCAAACAAGTTTATGGATAAGAAGTGGCGTACTATAGAGGAGAATGAGATATAGCTTTTATCTCACTACAGTTATTGATGGGACTGCACAAATTTTCCAAAATTTCTGATTACCGGAGCACATCTGTACTTGGTCAGGGCTCACCAGTTTTCACCTCAGCCATCATGAGCCGCGACAAATTTTCCCAGATTATAAGAATTATTAGGTACTCTCACCCTGATGATGCTGAGCCCCAAAAAAATCTTGACTAGAATTTCAACATTCCTCACAATGTTGCAGGAGAAAACCATGAACTAATTTTCTGCTGGTGAGGATTTTAAGTTGATGAGTCCCTTATCGTCTAAAGAGGCAGATTACAGTTCCAACAATACATAAAGACCCAGAGAAAGAGATTTGGCCTCAGACTTTTTGCCCTTTGCCCTAACTGTCCAAATGCCAAAGGATATGCTTGGAACTTTTGTTTGTACACAACAAGTCTTTATGACACAATGTTGGAAAACCCTGACCATTCTACCCTATGAAAATCATAACGAGTTCCAGTTTTTTTTATGGCAGATCTCCTAAATAAAGCACGACATGTGGTACTTGATAACTGGTACTCATCAATCCATTTGGCTCAGTACCTGTTGGAGAGAGGTTCCCTAACTACTGGCACAATACGTCCCAACCGTGGTGTGCCCCAGATTATGAAGTCAGAACAACTCGTGAAAGATCAGGCGGCTTTTGGGAGGAAGGATGAGACTCTTATTGTGAAGTTCGTGACACAAAGTATGTACACGTCATTCAACTAAATATGAAGCAGGATTCGTGGAGCACACTCTCTACTTGAAGGGAGGCAAGAAGGAGTTTGTGAAGAAGCCATCACCAATCCAGCGATACAATAAGCAGATGGGGTCGAAAAATTTAGTGGACCAACTTCTTGAGCCAGCAGATCCAACAAGAAAATTGTATGCATGGTTTAAGAAAATGGGCCTGCACATGATCTGTAGAATGATGCTGAATGCTAGGACAATTTACCAGAACCTACGTCCTCACACAAACTGGATAGAATATGGTAACTTTATAAAACTTGTGGTACATGAACTTCTCTCAGAGTGCTCATTGGGATATGCTGCCTTATGGTGGAGAAGCAGCGACATGGAAGTAGGGTAAGGTCGACCAGTGAGCTAAGCAAAACTGTGAACAGTGGTAGAGCCTGCTCTCGCACACCACCTTCTGCTCTGGGACACGCACATGGTGGTGTCAGGACTCTTAATTATCATAACACACTACATAAGAGCTAGTAACATATATATGTAATACAGAGGTAAGATGAAAGTCTTACCTAAGCAAGAGGGCTAGAGGAAACATTTATGCACATTTTCAGTTAGGAATTTCACACACAGGTTCCGGAAGGTTCCACACACGCCTGCCCTTACACATGATACAACCAGTCATAAACAGGGGATATGGGAGAGAGAGTTGGAAGGATTAGGAGAGCGGAGAGGAAAGCAAGGAGAGGCAGGAAAGAACGTGCGTGGTTAGCTTTAGCATAAAACCACTTTTACCTCAGTACTGCTTGTATGAGATATTTCCATTTGAAGAAATAAAATGAAATCAAACCCCAGACTCATCATTATCTCTCTCCTGCCACCTACAACAAGTACAACGAACATTCTCCCCTTCGTAAAATCCCAACAAATCAACACATTGTTACAATAACCTGGCAACGACTACTTATATTTGGTAGCAGCATTGTTTACCTAAATCATGTATGGTGCCAGCAAGTGCACGAGCCACGACTACGGGTCTACAGTTGAGCCTAAATTATCAAGACAGAAAACAAAAACTACAGGTACTACAAGAATCAAGCCATACGACGCCTCTCAACTTTATACTGGCATTGGTTTGATGATCTACAATTATAACCAACCTTCCAATTTCTATATCAATCTACAGTCAGCAAACCAACAAACCACAATACAATCTACTTATGCCACACGATTGTATCAACATTCAACATTCATCTACGATAATTCTACTCAGCTACGAGCTTTAGTTCTTCGATTTACGATAAAATACAAATATCATCGATTTCCATGAAACAAGCTACATCTGAAAGCAAAAATCAACAAACAATTTAAGATTCAACTCTACAATCAAAACAAGATACTATGATCCTGCAAGCAAACTACAGGCAGGTGAGACGGTAACCAAGATCAGCTACAAGTTTGCATAATACAGCAAGAACTACAATTAAACACTGTAAATGACACCACAAGACAACTCTACATTCCTACAGGGAAATCACAAAAAGTAAGAAGCATGAAAATAAGTGCTGACTCAGCTGACCAACACCCACAACCACATCGACCCCCACCTCACCCCACCATTCTCCCCGCTGCAGGGGGCCACCTTGACGTAGTGGTGGGGCTTGAAGCGTAGTTGGTGGTGTCACCTACTTTGGAGGCGTGCCTACCTTTGTATGGTTCGGTATTTCTCAGCCTCGTGGACCAAGCACCCTTACATCACTTGTGAAGGAGGCCTACTGGTGATGTTAGTCCCCACCCATTTGCCATCCAGAGTGGGACTGTTGCCTCCCCACGTGTTTGCCGTGCGTGGCATCCTGCAATGCTGAGAGATGGGAGTCCTGGGGGTTAAGCGATGTTGCACGATGCACCCTGCAGCTAGCAATACACATCTTTGGCCCCTTATTCTGGCTAGATCTGCAGCCTGGTTGGGCCTGACCAGGTCAATCGGCTGGTCATGCATTGGCTAGGGTCAAGTGGGCACTGGGGAGCCTGGTGGCTCATATCATCCTGGAGGTACCCATGTCTAGGTCCCTCGTTGGTTACCTGCGTTTCCTTCCCTGCTACCCCTGAGGTCGCTCGTGGCATATGGCCTCCCCTTGTTGGGCTCTGTGGTGGGTGAGGGGGGTCGGGGAAAGAAGTTTATGTGTTTATCATTATGGAAAATAATAAAGTGCTCCGACCTGCCTCTCTTCCAGACCTCAGCACGTCTTCTCAGCCTTCACTTGTGGCCACTCTGGAGCCCTTCCAGGTTTCATGTGGCTCTACTGGGGATTCGAGCTCCCCTGCCTTGCCTCCCCAGTCCAGTGGCTCCCGTAACAGGGGTCGCAGGCAGGGGTCAAGGGGTGTACCTGGCCCTCAGGGCCCCCATGTTAGAGATCCGGATAAATTTTTGATTCCTCCTCCTCCTGCACTCTTTGCCAAGTTCTTAGTCATTTGTAGCCCTGTTGGGGTAGATCTCAGAAAGTGCGATAATTTTTGAACACATTGAAAACTGGTCACTGCTTGTGGTACAGCCCCTAAAGTGGTTCCACAAGCTGATGGCAGTTTCTTGATAGAGATGTCTGACCCTTCTCAGAGCGAAACTGTTCTATTTTTATCCATGCGCTCTGGGCAGTCAGTTACATGCTCCCCCCATGCTTCACTGAATCATTCTCGTGGGATTGTCAGTGCTAAGGATCTATTGATTTACGTTGAGGCACGCCTTGTTGAAGAGTTGTCTGCCCAGAATATAATTGGTTGAGAGGATTAAGAAGAAGATAAATGGTGATCTTGTGCCAACTCCATCCTTTATTGTGACTTTCGATTCATTCAGCCTCTCTGCTGTTCTTAAAGCTGCATGGTACCGGTACAGAATTAGGCCCTATTGTAATGGGGTGTATAAAAGCCCGCGTTGCCCAGAGGCAAAGTGGGAATCCTCTCTTTGGCTCAGTGGTAACGTGCGCGCGATTCAAGCGCGAGGGCCTGAGGTCGAATCTCGGCCAGAACAGTGATTAATTTATTCAGTTCCGTTTCAGTTATTACATTGGTCGGCAGCGGTGTGGGATGTGAGGTAAGGGCCATGAGGGTCATATGTTGTGTTGACAGCCTTACATCCCGGTGGTGGCCTCCAATGCTACGCTACCATGTGGGAGAGTGAAACTTACCAAATTAATCACTAGGGGGAGAAAAGAGTGATGTAATGGGGTGTATAAAAGCCCGTGTTGCCCAGAGGCAAAGTGGGGATCCTCTCTTTGGCTCAGTGGTAACGTGCGCGCGATACAAGCGCGAGGGCCTGAGTTCGAATCTCGGTCAGAACAGTGATTAATTTATTCAGTTTTATTTCAGCTATTACACTATGTTCCTATGCCATGTAGATGTTTCCACTGTCAGTGTTTGGGTCATATTGGCTGAACTTGTAGGCAACTTACCCTGGGCATCGCAGCAGTCTGTGCATCATGTAGTTTAGATGTTCATATGGGTGTGGAATGCCCTGGTCCTGTATCTTGTCATTTGTGGTGGTGAGCATACTGCTTCTTCTAAATCTTGTGATTGTTACAAAATGGAACATGAAATTTTGTCTCTCAGAGCCACGGAGAGGCTAGGTTTTACCGAAGCTAAGGACCATGTCATGTCATGTATGTCCACCCTGGTGTGTCCATTGCTTTAATTCTTTCTAGGTCAAAGCCTCCGTGCACTGTCATGGGGCTTCTGCTCCTCATTCTGACCTTCCTCGTCATCCCTTGTCAAATACCAGACGTCCTGTTACTCTTCCTCGTGGTCCCCCAGGGACTCCGGTATCCTTGCAGTCTGCATGTCGTCCGGCTGCTGCTCCTGTATCGGCTGATACTCCTGTATCGGCTGCTACTCCCGTACTGGCTGCTGCTCCTGTACCATCTGCTCACATTGCTACTGGTATCCAGTCTTCCCTACAGTGTGCCTCTACAGTTTCTAATGTGTCCTCAAGTTTTGGTGTAGGGATGGAGGTTGTTTCTGCCAACCTCAAACGGGTAAGGAGGGAGGAGTCTTTTGGTGCTTCTGCTCCTTCTAAGGTTCGAACTTATTTCACATGAGGATTCTGAGGGGGCTCTTCACTCGGCAACCCAGTCAGTGGTGGCGTCTAAGTCGGTGTGTGTTCGTGATGGTCTTTCTAGGATTCCAGTCCCTGCTTCTTTCTCAGGTGTGGCAGAGTCTGGGTCTTTAGATACTCAAAAGGCTCGGTCGCCTGCTTCCTCTAATCAGTCACCCGGCAGCTGACCCTTAGTTGATTCGATTGGGGAAGGTTCGGTTGGCCCCAAGGTGCACGTGGGGGTGCCGAAGGAGCAAGCGGGTCTTCCAGGAAGGTCTCTGTGCCTCAGGCCCTTTCTGGCGATGGGCGGGATAGGTCTCAGGATAAGGGTCCTTTCACCCATGAAAACCCTAAATCTTCATTGTCCTCTTTGTTGGTAAGCAGAGCTCCACGTCTAGGAAGAAGAGCTTTCACACCCTTCCCAATGAGGTTGCTACATAGCCTTGGTGTTTCACATTTGATATTAATACTAATTAGTGTGGCTCAGTCAGTACCAATTTGTCTTCAATGGAATTGTAGAGGTGCCATGGCAAATTGGAAGAAATTGCAGTTGTGCTCACTGCTCTGCCCCCACTCTGTGTCTGTCTCCAACTCTGTGTCTGTCTCCAGGAGACAGTGATGGGGGATAGATTGTTTCCATCTACTGGGGGGGTATGAGGTCTTCCATGCATCTCCTCCTGGCAGTTATAGCAGTGGATGTGCCATTTTGTGCCGTTCTGATGTGCCCTTTATTTCCTTTGCGATACAGCCTCCCCTTCAAGTTCTAGGGGTACCGATGCACGTTGGGAGGTGCTATACCATCTGTTGTCTGTACCTTCCACCTTCTGTTCCTGTTATGCATGCTGATTTGGAAACCCTTATCAGTCAACTTTCACCCCCTTTTCTACTTCTTGGTGACCTTAATGGCAACCATCTTTTGTGGGGTGACTCACTTTCAAATCCCCGGGGGGATCTTCTTGCCTCTTTGGTTGGATTTAGATTTGGTTTTCCTAAATGATGGGAGGCTAACCCATTTTCATGTTCAGACTGGCACGAATTCTGTCATTGACCTCAGCATCTCCTCCTCTGACTGTGCCCTTGATTTTTCTTGGGAGGTTTTGGATAATCTGCATGGTAGTTACCATTATCCTCTGTTGGTCCAGTCTACTTACTCTGTTCCTGCAGCCCGTATGCCATGCTGGTGTCTGGATGGGGCTGATTGGTCTCTCCTTGAGGAACTATCTGTATTTGCCTACAGGGTTACTGATTTTTCATCTATCTATGATGCCGAACGTTATTTTACTAAGACTATTTTCTCAGCAGGGGTTCATTCCATCCCATGGACTTCTGGTGTTTTTTCACGGAGACCTGTGCCATGGTTGAATGATGACTACTCTATAGCAAAAGGAGCTTACAAAGCAGCTGTCCGTTGGTATTTTGCCAATCGTGATGTTATTTGTCTAAAAATCCAGTTTTGCAAAGCACATGCTCACTATAGATGGGTCATGAAGAATGCACTCCGTAGGTCATATGTTTCTAAAGTTACGTCCTCTGCTCTAATGCCTATGGTGTGGAAAAAGGTGTGCAAGATTTCTTGTAGGTTCTCGCCTCCCTCCCCACCAGTGTTACGGCTTCACGGAAATCTTGTGTCTGCACCACATGCAGTAGCCTCTGTTTTTGCAAATCAGATTTGTGCTGTCTCAATAAAGGATCCTTCTAAGCTGTGTGCTAGCTTTCGTAGAAATCAGGAGAGGCTGGATCGTGACTTTCCCTTTCTTGGTGGAGAGCATTATAATTTAGACCAGCCTCCGAGATCTACGTGCTGCCATCTCGGAGTGTGGTGACACTGCTCCTGGGCCTGACGACATTCCATATGCTCTGCTCCATCATCTGCCGACTGATTCAGTACAGTTTTTTATTGGACTTTTTAAACCCCTCCTTGGGTAATAATTAGACTTATTCGTAGTTTTGAAACTGCATTACGATTCTGTTTTTAGCCATGCACGTGGTGTGGGAGCTGGAAGTTACGGCTCAACTTCCTTCTTGCTAATCGGATCTGACAATCCACTTTCATCTCCCGTGGGAGAGCCTAGCTTCGGAGCACGTGCAATTTTCTCATCTAGGACTGAAAATTCACCCCTTTCACTCCCTTTTCCAAGCATGGGCACAACGATAACGTAAAAAATAACTCGGAACTACCTTAAACATAATTTATATCAAAAAGGTGAAAAAATATTCATAATAATTTTGTTTCCGGACATTCCTAACATATTATGTACTGAAATCATTTAATATAATCATATTTAATATATGCGCAACATTTCATCACCATTTGCATTGTTTTTTTTTTGGGTTAAAACAAACAACACCTACGAAGTTGCACTGCAGGAGCACCTTTGGGCGGCAGGTATTGGTTGTCGATATTTCTGCAACTTTCACGCTCAATTGCAAGCCACAGAATGGGTGTAGGAAGCTGGGATTTGCATTGTTAGGTGCGTCTGAACTTTCCCTTCAATATGGCAAGGAAAAGAAATAAATTTTCGAAACTTCAGAAAATGGCCCCCCAGTCGGCTAGGGGTGCAAGGAAAATTCCGGACCCTCCGCCACGGAAGGGTAAACAGGGTTTGGAGTGAGAGCTCTCTTCTGAAGAGTTGGAAGTTGGGTATTGTCCTTCCCATTCCCAAGCCTGGTAAGGACCATTCTCATGTCTCGAACTATCGCCCTATTAGTTTAACCCGTCATGTCCTGACTGATTTCCCCCCTCCGATACCTCCCAGTCCCGAGCCATTTGGGGGAAAAATTTTTTGGGCTAAAACATCCGCTTTTGTTGAGAAACAAAGGAAAATCAACAAAAAAGTGGTTACCTGGGTCCAGAAGTGGTCAGAACAGGTGAGCCCCCTTGGTGCAGGTATCGTATTCTGTCACTGACGTGTCTGGCTCTCACGTTTTCTGTGGTAGGTAATTCTGGGAGAAACAACAAAGAACACATCTACATTTATTGATCTGGAACTAATAAACAGTCACAAGAACAATATAATGGTTTTCAATGAGACATATAGGAAAAATAAGTATTGTTCCATTGCGCGAGCATAACGAGTTTGGTCACTTTCGTCACATCAAGTTGTTAAGTTTCTTGTTTCAGGAAACATATCATTTTTTCTACTTGCATAATACTGCTTCAATGACATTTTACCATTTTTGACTTTATGTAAATGTTTTCAGCTGTTTACATTCATTACGATGATATTTAGCATAATGATAGCGTATATTTGCATCCTCAGCACACTCGCTATAACTCTTCTTTCAATATAAATTACATTTTTTATGGTTTCATATTATTGTTTCTATGACTTTATAACATTTTTCACCCATTGTAAATGTTTTCACCTGTTTACAATCCTTGCGATGATATTTAACGCACTGCTAGCGCATAATCACGTAGCAAGCACACTCGTTACCACTCATGTTTTGACTTTGAATATATTTATCCACTTACATGATAATTTTCAACCAACATTACACCCGTTTCTACTTTATACTAATATTTACATATTTAACACAGCGTCAGAATATCGCATCTTTATACACTCGCTAGGAATGTCTCAACATAAAATATATTTATGCAGATCCATGATAATTTTCAACTAACATTACACCCGTTTCCACTTTATACTAATATTTACCCATTTACGGGCCTTATAATTACACTGAGCGTCTGTATGTCGCATATTTTCCCGAGAATGAGCGTCATATCGCAAGCACACCATATTAGAAGTGCATCAACTTGTGATATTCCCGACAACAAGGATGAATGCAGAGACCCATGTCACACTCAGCGCACTAATACCGGGTGTCTTGTCTCTGAGTAGTGGGTCTCACTCGGGAATTACCACACACATGACACATGCATTGGGGCCTAGGTCTGTTTGGCTGGGAAGGAATAGGAGTGGCAAAGTGGCGGATGGAAATTCTCAGGGGAGTTTGGGTGGTAGGGGCAGTGCGGGATCGTTGCTGTGTTTTCTCTTCCACATACTTGGCTAAGCTCCCTTACAAACCCTTCAAAGGTTTCCTGCACACCTGTTGTCATGGCGTGCAGGCGGTGGCAATTGAGGGCAGTTATATCGAGCAGGTGAAAGAAAAGCTTCTTGTACCACTGCATCGTGGTCCTGGCACACTCTACACTCGATATCATGGAGTCTGACTGGTCCACCAGCCACATGTTGATGTTATAATCAAGCACACACTCAGGTTTCCAGATGCGTCGCCTGCTCTCGCTGCGGTAATTCATGGACCCTGTGCTGTGCATCAAGGGGCGGTGAACCGTGGACAAGAGGCAGACTTCTCTGTTGTGGTTCCACACTGTTGCTCTAATGTTGTTAGCCTTGAAGAAGACCACCTTATTTTTGTCTAATTTCTGCCCGACCTTGACCATGTGACCCCGGTTCACCTTGACAGTACCACAGAGTCCGGTGTCATTTAGGTGTAGATAACGAGCGAGAAGAGGGCTAGTGTACCAGTTATCGAGGTAGGGGACATGACCATGATGAAGGTACTCTTCAATCATTGTCTTCACCACTGCTCCCAAGAGTCCAGTACTCCGATCTTCTATTATGTCTGTCTGTGCTCCGGTGTACAAGACTTTGTCTTGCACATAACCAGTCCTACAGTCACACATAACAAAGTTCTTGAACACAAAGCGGTGCCTTTTGATGGGTATATACCTGCGAAAAGAAATAGGGTAATTCCAGGAGAGCTGGACCACCGGGAGAGACGGACCAGTTACGTAGATTAGAAATCGAGCGATAGACTGAGTCATAATTAGCATCGTCTGTTAGTCACCCACGCGATTGCTAGCGTGTACAATTTTCGTTGCCTTTGCATGAGTATTTCAGTTGATATACGGTAATTATATTATCTTGGCAGTCAAAAATAATTAGATTGGTTGGGTCGAATGCTAGTACTCCCTATGTTTGATGATAATTCTGAGTGAGCATCTCATATCGAGTGATAAGCATGTCAATCAATCATTATAAAGTATTCCAGCTGCGCTGTTACCAATGTAGCAGTGTTGCCAGACTGGTCCATCTCTCCCTGACAATCGGGAGAGATGGACCATATGCGAAATGGAGATTATTGTAGAATTGTTGCTATTATAAATCAGAAATGTGATCGTCGTGTTTACCCCTTCTTCCAGGAAAATGCCAACAGAGTATATAAACAAGCTAGTGGGTTCTAGGGGTGAATGGAGAGAGGAATATCTGGTCAAGGCGGCTGATGCAGTCAACAGGAAACTGATAGGAGTTAATGTGGAAAGAGCAAACATGATGCACTGAAACGTCAATATCGTGTACTAAATATATGTTTCATCATGCCTCTGCCTCTTCTTGTCTCAGATTTAAGGAGTCCATCACTCCCATATCACACTGTCCATCTCACCCGTGGTGGTATGGGATAGATGGACCACGCGTGAAATTTTGTAAAATTGATTTTAAAATTTGAGATTGCTTGTCCGTCACTAAGAATAATATCTATCGATAGCTAATACTGCTAGGATACTCCAGAGATAATATTTCATATCTCTCGGCACAAATAACAGAAATAAAGCTATTTGAAAAAAGGTGGTCCATGTCTCCCAGAATTAACCTATTGCCTCTCCACAACACGAGACTCTCGTCTATGACAAGGTCTCTATAGGGATAAAAAGGTTAACGGAATATTTGCCATAGGTGATAAAAAACCAATCTAGTTCGCCTCATCTTATCAGTCAGCATCGTTAAAGTGGAGGCTGCTGAGAATTTGCTGAAACCGATTACAGCTCATGATCTTGCCAAAGATAGGTGTCTGCATGAAAGGGTCCATAGTCCAGTATGACGGAATTCTGTTTTTACGTAAAATACCCATCAAAAGTACCAAGGCAAAAAATATGAACAACTCTGTCAGGGAGACAGGGTAATTGTAAATTATGGAATGCCTGCTCATTTTGCCCAGTCGTTCACTCTCACGGCGCTGGCTGCTTGCAAAACGGTTGGTTTGTTCCACAATCTGCTCCACAAAACCCTCACTGAAGAACAGATGGAAAAAATCCAGCCTGGTGGAGCCACGGTGAATCCCAGGAGCGGTGCAGCCAGCGCACCCCTGCTCAGCGAAGGGGTGAATGATGGGAGAAAAATCACTGCTATCTTCCCAATTCCAACTCAAATTACCGTCGCCAACATCGTCCCCATCATCGCCTTCGTCGGGATGGGGAAGAGATGGTGGTGGGGGATGTTGGGGAGGAGGAGTGCGGAGGGCTTCTCCACTCGCACTCCTCTTCCCTCGGCCTTTACCCTTACCCTTTCCCTTACTCTTACGGCCTTGGGGAACATCAGGGGGCTGTGGGGAGGAAGTTCGGGAATATTGGGGAGCATATTGGGGAGATAAGACGTGCTGGGGAGGGGCTCCTCCTCACCTCCCTGCTCCATCACCACACCACGTGATTCACCCCGCTCCTTCATCGCCCCATGTGAGACACTCCGCTGCCTCACACCAGCACGTGAGCGCGATGACTCACTCCTGATACTCTCGCTTTCAGTCCCCGCTGCAGGGGGTCACCTTGACGTGGAGGCAGGGCTCGAAGCGTGGTTGGCTTTGCCACCTACTTAGGGGGCTTGCCTACCATTGTAGGGTTCGGCATTTGTCGCCCTCGTGGACCAAGCACCCCCTACATCACTAGTGGAGGAGGCCTGCTGGTGATGTTAGTCCCAGCTCGTTTGCCATCTAGGGCGGGACTGTCGCCTCCCCACGTGTTTGCCGTGCGTGGCGTCCCATAATGCTGGGAGACGGGAGTCCTGGAGGTTGAGCGATGCTGTACAGTGCGCCCTGCAGCTAGCAATACACCTCTTTGGTCCCGTATTCTGGCTAGACGGGCGGCCTGGTTAGGCCGGACCAGGTCAATCGGCTGGTCAGGCGTTGGCTAGTTTCAAGTGGGCATTGGGGGACCTGGTGGCTCCTATCGTCCTGGAGTCACCCTTGCCCGGGTCCCCTGGTGGTTACCTGCGTATACTCTCCCGCTACCTCTGCGGTCGCCAGTGGTGTTCTCCCTGGCACATGACCTCCCCTTGTTGGGCTCCATGGTGGGTGGAGGGGTGGGGGAATAAAGTTATTTTGTTCATATATGGCTCCTGGTAATAAAACTTTTGTTGATGACATGGCCTCTGTCCCAGGACATTCAACAGACAACGCCACCCTTATAGCCACTCCAGAGCCTTTCCAGGCCCCTGGTGACTTTCCTCCTTTTCCCCAGCATTCAACTGGGACTAGGAGGAGGCCTCGTCGGGTCGGTTCGGCTCTCGGGTTCGGCCCAGAATATAAAGTGGAAGAAAATTATGCCAAATACCTAGTGCTGAAACCCTCTGCGGGTGGTTCAGCACTGGATATAGACATCTTTGAACTGCACCGAGCCATTGTTTCTGCTTGCGGCCGTGAACCGATGATCTCCATCCAGGGGGATGGTGACCCCCTTATTGAGGTGTCCTCCCCAGCAGAAAGTTCACGTCTTCAGGCTCTGACCTCTGTATCTGCTACCAGTATGACTTGCGTCCCCCATGCCACCTTTAACCAGCGCAAGGAGGTTATGTACTCTCGGGACCTCCTGCGGTACCCAGAGGCCCGGTTATTGGAGGAACTTCGCTCCTCTGGAGTAGTGAGTGTCAACTGGGCAATGAAGAAAATTAACAGTGTTTTGACCCCAACTCCAACGCTCTTCCAGACATTCGAAAGATTGACGTTGCCTGCTTCAGTAAAACTAGCTTAGCTTTCACTTCCGGTGAAGCCCTATGTTCCAAACCCGAAGAGATGTTTTCACTGTCAGGGGTATGGACATGTTAGCTACTCTTGTCGCCGTGCACAGGCTGGCCTTCCTGGTATCTGTGTCTCTTGTGGTGGATCAAACCATGCCAGTGACTGCCCAGGGCCCCTTAAATGCTATCATTGCGGAGGTCCTCATGCTATCTCTTCAAGAAACTGTCCTAGGTACTGCCTGGAAAAAGAGATATTGTCCATACGTACATGAGAGAGTATCGTTCCCTGAGGCCAAAAGGAGAGCCCAGACCCTCTTCTTTCAGCCTGGGGTTACTTATGCTTCTATACTATCTAGAATTCCAGTGCAATGCCATGGATCTCAGAAGAAGCCTCAACCCACTCCAGTACCCCCTCCTTCAACTCAAGATATGCAGAATGCTGTCCCCAAGGTTACCGCTGTAAGTGAGGATGTTACTTATCTGACCGTTACCGCTGCTCCAGCTGTTCCAGCCCCCAGGTCAGTGGCTGATGACTTGCTCACTTCTGTGGTTGTGGCAGACGTCCACGTTGACCAGACTCCTCCTCCCGTCGTAGTGAGTGTGCCCAAGGCTCCATCTGTATCTGGCAAACGTCATCGTAGTTCTTCAGAGTCTTCTGATCATGCAGACTGGCCACCTAAGGTCTCAGTTGTCGACACTTCTGTCGACACCCCCACTGTTCCCTCTGCCCAGCAGGAAGAGGGATCTAGCAATGTTACAACTGCAGCTGATGGTTCACCTCTGGCCCCATCTCCACCTGAAGATGTTGTTAGCCAGCCCATAGATACCTTAGATCTGGAGCATGGGATGGCCTCCTCTAATGATTCGAGTCCTGTGGACTCTACTTCCACTTCTGGAGCTTCTAGTGGGGGCAATGACTGTCCTACACCTCCAAAGGCGGCCACCAAGCCGCCTTCCAAGCAAACTGGTCTGCCCACTCCAAGAAAGAGTGTGGTACAACTCACTTCCTCGTCCTCCTGTTTACTTTCGGCCATTCGACAGAGGGTGAGGGTTCCTGGTGCTGGGCAGGCTCCTTCAAAGAGCTCTCCAAAGCATAAACCCAAACCTGCTGGGGGGGCAAGACTGTCACGCCGCTCATCCTAATCCTTCCTTCACTATAGGAACTATGACATTCTCAGCCAGTATAATACAGTGGAACTATCGAGGGTTGCGGGGTAATTGGGAGGAGCTGCGGACCCTCCTGACCTGTTCCCCTATGTGTATATGTCTCCAGGAAACTCTTGTAGGGTTTGCCACCCCCCATGCACCACCTGGGTACACTGCTTTCTACTCAACACCAACCCAGGGTCCTGTCGGGGGTAGTGCTGTTTTGGTGAGAGCTGACATCCCTCATCGGCCAGTCCACCTCCAGTTTGACCTCCAGTGTGTAGCTGTATGATTGTATGCCCACCGCTGGTATACAGTATGTTCCATTTATTTACCACCCAACACAGCAGTCGATAGGGTAGAACTTGAGAACCTTCTTGGCCAGTTACCTAAGCCCTTTCTTCTCTTGGGGGACTTCAATGGTCGCCACCCTTTGTGGGGTGACTGTCTTACTAACCAACGTGGGAGTTTGTTGGCGTCCTTATTGGAGGATGAGGATCTTGCCCTGCTCAATACTGGGGCGTTTACACATTTTCACCCCCAAAAGGGTTCATTTACTGCTATTGACCTCTCAATATGCTCTCCTGACTGTCTTCTGGATTTTACCTGGGAGATTGTGGAGGATCTCCATGGAAGTGACCACTTTCCCATCCTTCTCACTGCAGCAGTGTCTAGTCCCTGTTCTCGTTTACCGAGGTGGAAAGTTAATAAGGCAGACTGGTCCCTTTTCTCTTCTCTGATTTCTGTTAATGTCTCATTCGAAGACTTTGCACATATTGATGACGCTGTTTCATTCTTTACCTCCCTTCTGCATTCTGCTGCCCTTCATGCTGTTCCCAAAACTTCTGGCACGTATCGCTACTGACCTGTCCCGTGGTGGAATGAGGAATGCACCATAGCTGTACGTGCTAAGAAGTTAGCTTTCTCTCGTTATCGAAGATGCAGGACGGAGCATAATCTTGTCGAGTTCAGAAGGGCGCGGGCTAAGGCTCGTCGAGTACTGAAACAAGCTAAGCGAGATTCATGGATGGCATATGTGTCATCTGTTAACTCGAAGACACCAGTGTCTCAGGTGTGGAAGAGGGTGCGAAAGATTTCGGGAAAGTTCAATCAAGACAGGTCCCCTGTGCTGATGTCTAATGGTGAGCCTGTTGGTGATCCTGCATCTGTGGCCGATATTTTTGCGTCTGCCTTTGCGGCAGTCAGTCAAAGAGACACTACCTCACCAATTTTTGCCAGATGACGGAAGATAGAGGAGGCATAGGTGTTGGACTTCCGTTCAGGGAGTGTGGAGTCCTACAACCTCCCATTTTCTTTTTGCGAACTCCAATCTGCCCTTTCCCTCTGTCATGACACCTCACCAGGGCCGGATGATATTCCTAACGCGATGCTCCGACACCTGGATAAGGATGCTTTGTCCTTTCTCCTCAGCCCTTTTAATAAAATCTGGAGGGAATCTTCTCTTCCCACCTCTTGGCGTGAGGCTATTGTTCTGCCGTTCCAGAAGCCGGGGAAGACAGGCAACAGTCCCTTGGAGTATCGACCAATTGCCTTAACATCCTGCTTGTGCAAACTATTTGAGAAAATGGTCAACACACCCTAATGTATTTCCTAGAAAGGAATGAATGTCTCTCTCAATGTCAGTTTGGGTTTTGATAATGTCGCTCAACAACTGATGCACTAGTTCGCCTTCAGACTGCAGCATGTGATGCCTTTGCTAGACGGCAACATCTGGTGTGCATTTTCTTTGATCTTGAGAAAGCATTCGACACTACATGGCGGTTTGGTATACTCCAACAACTCCATTCTTATGGTTTAC
>JAGKTI010018006.1:0-18045 GCA_018397915.1 Birgus latro
CCCAAACTATCAAATACTTTGTCTTCCAATATTATTCGGCCTACACAAAACCACTTCATTGGATATATATACCTACATACATGTACCAATTCGATTTCTGTACCAGTAAATACCTAACAATAACCGATGCGACATCCCTCTTACGTGCTCAGCTTCCCTAGATTTATACACCTCAATATATCTCAATATTTAACTAGAGTTTTCTACGCTAAACTCTACACGTCAAAATCACACAATACAAACTTCACTACGTATACATACACCTATCCATACATACTACTGCATCAATACTTCATGACATCTCCAAGTACGCATGCCTGTTTCAAGGACTCTATAATAATATACAACTAAACACGTTTCCGGGTTCTATTCCACTACAACAACAATGTCAATAGCAACACCTATTACAGTCACTACCTCACAAGGCACAACTACACAAATCTCATGTAGAGTCTTCTATAAGTTACTATGTCAATATCGAGACCTCTTTCAGTCACTATACCCCATTGAACAACTAAACATCTCATGTACCGATTCCTCTTGACCTAACTATATCAATAGCAAGATTTTAAGCACTACATATCAATATACAACTAAACATGTCTCACGTTTACATTCCTCTATAACTAGGTCAATACAAATATTAATTTCTCACTACATCACAAGGTTCAACTACACATCTCGTATCTCCAGTCCTGTATAACTAACTACATCAAGATGGATACCTCTTCCAGTCACTAGATCACAATGTACAACTAAACACATCTCATCTACCGAATCACCAACAAGTTACTATGTTCACTATACGATTAACTATCTAACATCATCCTTCAATAGACATACATTTGGCAATCAATATCTAACAATGTTTCCCTAGCAAGCCATAACTATCTACTATCAATTACTCATGCCAACACCTATCACTCAGCCCAATGGCAACAATATCTACCATACCCTAAACCCTCCATACTTCAATGTCGTTATCAATCCTGTACATAATACAATGTTACGACTTCTCTACACCACTTGAAGTCAAGGTTAATAACTCCATGACTAACCCTACTACCCTACTACCTTACTTCTCTCACACTTTATCACTTTTGATAGCTCACCTCGATACTTCTTCCACACTTACTGCCTTCATGACTCACCAGGATTTCAAACTACCTTTCCTTATATTAGTCACTAGGTTCCTCGATCAATCTTCGTAACTACTTACATGTCAATACTCTATATCATGAATATCGCTACTTCTTTCAAGGAGCAGCCGTCCCTCTTCTTTCACCATTTTCCGTCACTTTCTAATGGCAAATGAAGCCCCTTCAAAACAAACCCTCTACTACATTCCATACAAAACTCACACAACAAACGATTCGACCAAATCACCGTCACATACAATGAGTACAATCAAGAGCAGTGGGCCGCGAGAAACAGCTAACACCCCACTGGTTGCCAACAACACGAACATCAATAGCACGCTCCTCGACAAACTCTAAGACATTCTACTACGGCTCACAAAAAAACCCTATATTCCTCGTAATACTACTCACCACAACGCCAAAGCAATAACAGCACGCCACTACTAACAACACAAACACTCAATTACGCTGCACTTCCATACGACAAAACGGAAACAAATTGCTACTACTAACGCACCCAGAAGGGACACGAACTATACCACTGTCGTACGGAAGATTATTTCCCCCTCCTCCACAAAATACCGCTCTCATGACCATCATCAACATTCAACTATGCTAACGATTCAACCGATAGTAGTCTACTTCGGATACTAATACAATACCAATTATACTCGTGCTGCGAGAAATACCACTGACCACCTACTCCTTACGAGAATACCGCTTTCGTCCTACTCAACAAAATACCACTCTCCACATGAAGACACACGAAAACAACGGGCTGCTGGTCAAGCCAATACCCTTTAGGTCCTCTTCGTCCAAATACCACTTTCATCAAACAACAACCAATGTGTCCTACTACTACTAAGAATAAACGTCTTTATCACTCAGATACAAGTGCATACCTTCTAACAATGAGTACCTAACTGATACCGATACAACACTCCTACTCCTCAACATCCATTCGCCGTACAAACTAGCACTAACCTCGTCCTCATGATACACCTCAGTTTCTAGTGCCGATAGACACTGATTACTAATTACGAGAATCAGCACTTCTGGAGTAGATACAGTCACTAACACGGTCTCCATCACACTCCGTTCACGCTCGCCATAACAATACATTCGACGGTATAGCCGTACGTTTACTCCACTCCAACCAATAACGCTCACACTAAATGAATTACTCCCTAATTACGCAAACTAGTCCTCTCTTCTACTAGTTCTTCGCCGAGTTCTCACTCACCCAACACATTCCTCAATTATACAGACACTTCCTCCACTACAAGTACACTTTATAAAATTTGAGTTGCCAGCCATCATCAAGTGGCCATGCCGCTATCGAAAACTTACTATGTCCCCCAGTTACAATTCGCAATACACATGCTTTCCTCAAATGACACTACCCTTGCCTTACTACAACACGTCCACTACGGACGGGAGTATCAATAACTACCAACATGCCACTACATACTTCACTACATACGTCATTCTCCACTTCTGAGTATCACCATCATCACCAATCGCTAGCTGAGAGTGCATAGCCTGCCCAATACGTCACTCGCTATACCTCTCCTCCTATACAACTACATGACTCAAGTGGACACATGACTATATATGTACCAATCACCTACTAGGTCAAGCAATATTTATACTTGAGCTACTACAACGCTCCATATCTAGAACAGACCTACTGCATAAATCAATAGCTCACCTACTACATTCTCCAATGGGTCACCAACTCGATGCGTCTCCGTTCACTATATGTCAACAAGTTCCTTCCTCTATCTCACTCATATCATCAGTTGCACTGAGCTGCTCCGTGTAACTCACATTATGCTTCAATCGCCAAATAAATACGTCAATACTGCTAACCTAGTGCGTCTGCCTTATCTACTACCTGGATCCGAGATCCACGTCAACTAGTACATGCAAGCCAATAGGTAAGCAAATACAATAGTATACCTACCATACAGGTTCTGTAACCGTCGCTCACCTACTGTATAACTCAATCGGTATCAGTCTCCTATTAAATGTTCAAATCTTCGTGACAAAGCCTCTGACTTCGTCTACCTCAGCTACTCCATACCACAGTCGGCTACACATCACCTAATATATGTGATTAAAGAAGTACGTACAGCCGCCTCAAGGACTCTTCTTACCCCCTGCTACTCCGCTCCTAGTCATGTGGCAACGCCACGCTGCCCTTCTGCATACAAGCCACACAGCAGACATGTTTCGTCTTATATATGAACCACGAAATCAACATATTAACATTCACTTAGATGACCATCAGAGCACATAATCAAAACTCACTATGAGGGTAATTCTTAACACATGCAGTATATACTGCTTTTAATACACGTGAAATATATAGTGCTTTTTATTCAGAAAGTACTAGGGGTGGAGGGCCTAACGTACAAGTTGAGGGGGAAGGCCGGAAAACTATCAGACGGGGGGGAAGGTCCTGAACCACTCAAACACCGTGAGTGTCACAAAAATCGAAGGGAGGGGGGGAGGGGGAGGCCGCGACATGATATAAGGGTGATCGACATCTCAACTGAGCTTTTAGTACGAGTCTCATAATCCACGTTAATCCCAATCACACCTCGCACGCCATCCATATCAATAGCACTCACACTTACCACACCGCAACATCTTCAAGATCAACCATCAGCCGGAGAAACTCGTGCTACGATAGAAAATTGTTGCACTCACAGCAGCTCGCCATTCTATAGCAAGCATCACAAGAGTGCTTCGAATATCTAAACCCACACTGACACATAACATCATCCAGGTGGCAACAAGTCGCCACACCAGCGGCAACGTTTGCCCCTCCATACACGCATACCATATCGGTGAACTCACACACTTTGATGGGAGGTTCAACTCGACAAAGTATCTGCAGCTACTGCACAAACTAATTATACCCTACCTTCGAGCCTACGCATTCCCAAAACTTCAGCCCATCATATTCATGCAGGGATGAATTATATCGTACATCTGTGTCTTCACCTATCATTTCTTAATGATTAATACCCTCTATGGTTCTAACTACAAAATTCTATTGCTACAGATATCAGTATTAAATACCACGCTCATTTCTCATGAACTATATATATTTCTTTACAAAAACAAAACACAACCAAATTCCATGAAATGATACCTTATTCATACATAATATATATTCACATACACAATACGTTCCATATGCCTCCACACCTCGACAAAGATACAATTACAAATCACAGTAGGCGGGGAAGAAGGAAAGGCAATGAGTGTTTCAAGGCTGACCACCGACTTTACCCATGTAACCAAAGCTAGAAAGACACAAAACGACAGTGTGGCGAGAATATCAAAGGCAAACTATACCAACTGACCTTTTCAGTAAACCTCCTTACTAATTATATACTATTAATACCATATTACACTTTTGTGGCTGAATAAACTCCCCCATTCACACTGCTCTTATCGTTAAACGATGCTTCAGTCACCAGCCGAACATTCAACTACATCACGACGCCAACCAAAGCCTCCGACCTCAGTCCCATTGAAAATGTATGCGGACACATTGTACATTCGGGACAACCTCAACAAGCAAGAACACCACAGCGATTTCTCCAACATACTAACGATATGTGCAAGCGATACCGCACACTTCGGCAACACGATGTTTATAAGACAGTGCCCTCTCTCCCCACAAAGTTACATGAGCTGATTGTTAACGAAACTGGCTGGACGAAGTAGTGAGGCAATTGCCGCTACATCATTACTGTCCCTGCCCGTCCTTCCACTTAACAACCGAGGCCCCTATACTTATTGTAACCTACACGTCTCCAGAAAACATCTGCCTAAAACTTGACCATTTCATAACTATGTATTTATATTATTTGGGAGAGTCGTCGTGGTTATCAATACTGCACATCAAAACGCTTTACTAATCCTAAATTTTTGGGATCTACTGTATCATGGAAATCTTAACATACAGACGATACGTTTACATCTTTACTAGTAATATTGCTTACCAACTTATTACAGATGCTTGTTGCAAACACAGTTATTTTCTCCAGTTTACATCAATTACCTACGATTATCCTATAGTGCAAGTATTCAAACATCGAAACCTAAATGACTGACCCACGACCATAACCTTTTCTATATTAGGACTGAGTCTCACTATGCAACGTATGCCTCTTCATAAACTGCAGTGAGAGCTATCCTTTAAGTAATATCATGAAGGTGATAAACCCAGACTGTATATTACAGTTGCGCACACTACTCTCAACATGTGTTACCTTCTATCATCTTTCACTACTCCGTCCTCTTCCTCCCTTCCTGTGAATTCACCCACCACTTATCCCCTCCCCTCCTTCCCCTCACCCCTTTCTTCTTTATCAATCCCTTTCATCTGTTTTCCTCGTTTAAAATAGGCCTTGTGTTCCAAAATGTTCGTCATTCCCATACTTCATGATGTCATTACATCTTGCAGGTACACCACTGCTTTGGACAAAACGTCTCAAAACGATATTAAATATCCTGCTTCACATATGGTCCTAGAGTACAAAAATTCATTACAACTATCAACCTGCACAGATACGAACTCTCCACACAATAAAAACTATTACCTAATCTAGGGCCTGTATATCTTCCCTTACTCGCCTCCCTCCATTCCATTCACACTCAGGGTGCTTAAGTCCTCCACAACCTCCCTCTTTCTCAATGTTCACCCCCCCCCCACACACTTCTCGCCCTCTATTTCAGTCCACCCCTCAACCCCTACTACATTCCTCTTAACAAACAGTATATACTACACGTATTAACACATACCCTCATAGTGGATCTTTATTATGTCCTCTAATGATCATCTAAGTGCATGTTAATATGTCGATTTCCTCCTTCAAATAAAACACTAAACATCTCTGCTCTCTACCTCCTACGCACACAAGCACCGCGGCGTTGCCACATGACTGCCAGAGGAATAGCCAGGGGTAACAACACTCCTTGAGGCGTCTGTACGTCAGCAGAACAGGATCACCTACTGCGTGACTGAGTCGCTTACCTACTGCGTCAAAATGAGGATTACCTACCCGGTCCATACCTCAGTTTCACTAACCTACTGCGTATGTGTCCATAATCTCACCTAGTAGGTTGTTCCATCTCCAGAACCTACTGACTTCTTCAGTCTACGACATCTACTGTGTGCCTACAGAGTACAAAGCTACTGCATAATGAGATAATGCTGACCCAGTACCTCGGACACCGTCGGTTACTGTATACATCGAGGTCCCTGGATTCCCAAGTGGATGCCAGTGCGGGTATTACCAAGTGTGTCGAGATGCACAGCTACCCAACTCATTGCGGTACTCAAATACACACAGCCATATAATGTTACAAGCAACTAGGCCATACACCTACAAAGTGCCTGCATGTCAGTAACCAAGTGCCACTATAATTGGATCTCGATACACAAGTAGGTCACTCACTATGTCGCAAATACTGCCTACGTGTCGGTGAACTATTGGCTCTCAGTTACCAACTACGTGCATGGGTATAAATCAACTACTACGTAAATCCATGTTCCTGCCCTACTGGATGTGTCGCCTACTGGGTCAGCAGGATTCACCTACTGGCTGAGTGACCGTCAGTAAGCTACTAGGTATGTACGTGTTCCTCACCAACACGGTGGATGCATGTCACTCACCTCCTACAACAGTGAGTGCATATCGGTATCCTTAGCAAATGGATCGCTCACCTAAATACGTCACTGGATATCTATCGGTCGCCTACTTCCTATCTATTACTACCCTAATGGGTCAATGGATGTAACTTAACTAGAGAAATGAATCACTGCGCAACACCTACTCGATAAATGAGTAAGTATCTGAAACTGACAGTCTCGGTCTGGGGACAACTGGCCCAATGCCTACGTGGAGCCGCCCAACTCGAGAGGTACTTCCATGTGAGTGGCCAACTACATGGAGAAAGAAGTAACTACCTTCAATGACCATCTTGACAAGTGACTGTAGGTAGCCGAATTCGTACATATCACATTGGGTTTCCCCCGCTCCGTCCCACATGGCCTCATTCGGTTCAGTCAAACGGGTCCATAGACGTCTTTCACCCGCTGCTTGTACCTCTTTCTTTCTATTAGCAAGCTATACATGTGCTTCGATACCTGTCTCCATCGCCAACAAACATGATATTACGTCACAATTATTCCTCCAACATCAACACACACACACACACATCGTACACTCCTGATACGGTTACAAGACACCACTAACCCACCCACTAAATGTGCCCGACCTACTTGACAGCTGCCACAATCACTATAACTTACCTACTCGATGGATACATACATCCCTAGGTCTGGGTGCCTTTCTATCGGTGAAAACGTCTCGCTTGCTTCGTGTGCCTCGTCAAGTACGTATCTATCGATCACCTAATAAGTGACCTAATGCATGGGTACGTGTCAGGAAGCTAGTACGTACATCGGTCTTCTAGACCTAGTGCCTACGTCGGTCTGGAGGAGCTACTCAGCGGACAACTAAATAAGTGCGGCCGCGATTCCCACTCTCTCGTCAGCACAAATTTCTTTCACTACTCCCTCCCTTCACTACATATTTTCCAACAATTCATAATATATTTCCACATTAACATCCTCTTTCTTCTCTCCTATACAATTCTTCCATGGATAACAGGACTAAAACATTCACCACTGATTACTACAAAACATCCTCATTACTGAAAACTCAAACTGCCATACCCAGTCAATACACAATTCAGCGTTACTTATACACAACAAATAAAATAATGAACACTGTACCTTGCCATAAACCCCAATTATCTACAACAACTTCCCACACTTTCCCATTTTATTTTTTCAAATCACAGACCCTAACTACAAATCTTTTCTCACTTCTCCACATTTCCCACACACGTTCCAAACCCTCTACCTCTCAGTGACCAAAAAGCTCACTCGCTGTCCATATGTAACGTAGCTCACTCTACGGTATCGCTGTATGTACCGTCAGCTACTGGGTCAACGTGTCTACGGTCACCTACTGGGTCACAATATGTCGATGGCCAATTAAATGACCTTGTCTGTACACACAAGTGGATAGGTAGGTCTGCCTCACAAAATGCCCGCATACCTAAATGAATGGGGTGGCTGTCATTCATCATGACTCCATCCATGCCTCTACTTTACCTAGTGGGTCGATGCGAGGTTCTTCCTGTCCCAGTACGTGCGAGTGCCTCCATGAAAATATCTCGGAGGCAAAGTGGCTGGTCCACTTTCAGCGGTTTAAAGCCTCGCCGCAATCTAGGCGGTGCGTCCGTGTTTAGGCCTACGTCATCCAGTCGATAACTGTCGTTAACCTGTGTCGCTGACTCAATATACAGTACTTGACCTACTGTCTAAGTCACCTACTGGGTACCTGAGTAAGAACATCTACGCACGTATTTCTGTCATTCTCTCTGGCAAAATCGGTTCGCAAGTCTCGGGAAGCAAATGCGTCTTGGTGCCCAAACGAATTCGTCGATTTCCGTCACCAAGGCCGTGAGTAAAGAGATGCATGAATGACCAGCTACGTCGCCCTTCATATCCACCTACTTTCATCTGGATGGCCAGGTAAATAGTTGTACATTGGCATGTGAATAGGTGCAGATTCATTGCACGCTCGATAACAGAGCATTGACAGGTGGGTCACTGCACGTCGATAAACAGGTGGATATCGATGCAGAAGTGGGTATCGTTCGACAGGTCGAAGAGTACGGCTGAATAAACAGCAGCATGGCTGAGTATAAGTCAATGAGTCGACACTACCATGAAATGACATTTCCGCCTTTTCATTTTCAAAAACCATCTATGCGTTTTTACCAACAAATAACATTCACAACCACTTTTACAATCTTTCACCAAAATTAACACGTATCACCAAGGCTTACACGTTCTCCAATATTTATCCATATACAATCGCACAAAACAGAAAGAACTCGCTTCTTGTAAGTTTCGGACCAACTCCTTTCCTCTCCCAACGTTCACTCAAATACGAGTTACGACAAAGAAACAAACTTTCACTTCCCTCAAAACATTATTTATGCTCTTACGAAACAAATAGCCAAAAATAATACATCACTTTGCCGATTATTTCTTTTTAGCCCAATACCAATAATGAACTAAAAAGCGACATCTCGCACGAGTCCACTCAACGCACTCTTACCAATGTTGCAATCCCCCTTATATTTCAATGTTTTCAAACCAAAGTCCCTTGTTACAATATTAGTTTCCCCCTATCTCACGTTCTTCTGAAATCCTACACAGCATTCTTTTCCTTATTTCCTCCCACTCTGGCCAAGTTTTACACCAATCTACCACATTTCTATGCTTTACCTTTGCCAGTACTCCCCACAAGGCCTAACTCCCTCAAGTGTTACGTCATACAAGTCACTGCATCTTTCAATCTTTCTCACAAGCCACCTCTTTTTACACAATCCTTCTCCTCTTCAGTTCTCTACATTGTCACACACTACCTTTCCAATGTCATCCTCTCCCTGTTTACTGTCTTCCTCAAACCGCTAGGGACATTTTATTACATGTTCCATTTCCATCCTCTTAATCAATTGACCATTTTCCAAACAACAATTGCACTCATTTCACTGATTCACAACAGATTAATTGATGCTTGAAAGGAACACACGTAAGTACGGTAACGTTTCTCTTCGCCACGTCCTCTACTTTCATTAATCGGTCTTGTCCCAATACCTCCATTCAGCACATTTTCTCTCGATTATCACTATCTTTATCAATTACCTATCCCTTAACTCTCCTCATTATTCAATTCCACACACATCTACCTTCCCATAATATTTCCTAAACAGCAACAATCTCCTTCCACTAACAGCTTACACAACCAACTTAACAATCATTCTTCCTACACCACAACTCACGGGTTCTCCAGCATAGACATCCCGCATACTTTTCTCTCCTTCTCTCGGTTCCCACCCCTCCCCCTTCATGGCGTGCCTCTTTTCGAAAATACCATTATCTGTCACATTTATATTTGCCCACATTATTTCCTCATTCCTCTTCACTCACACTTAAAACGTACGACACTTTCTCCGCATTTTAACCCTCAAACCACTACCCGATAGCCTATGTCTTACACATTCTTCCTTACTACTATCAACTTTACTATACTATCATTTCTTCTGCCGCAGTACAAGATATACACAGAAAACAAGATTGTAGCTTGCTTTTTCGGGTTCTTTACCTTTATACTAGTCTTTCCACTGTCCAATATAAGAAATGCCACTATGCCGCACCACGTCCCCCACATCACTTGACAGCTTTGCCCCATCGTACCCACATAAAATATATGCCATATGCTAGGCTCTACATCCCCTTATGAACGCGATTTCATGTCCACATTTCTCATTTCTCTTTCCTTCTCTCCAGACCACAACAATGACATTTACACATTATGATGCAGCACAACTCAGCAACGATACTTCTCACTACGCGGCATAATGAACATGCCCTGTTTCAACAAACTCTAACACTTAAAACTTTATATCACCCCACATACACACATTTATGACGCAAACAATATCAAACACGACCAAAATCCCGCGAACAACCCACATTTCCCAGTTGTTCAAAGTACCTAACATCGTCAATGGAACTTACAAGCACTCCCAACATATGCATACATAAACCAAATATTCAACATTCCCAAACACTAAATCGAAACAAACTCTTCCACAAAGAACGGTACACCAATTACCAAGTTCCCACGAACACTTCTTGAAAAACCAATGAACACTGCGTAATAGCTCTACTTCGAAACTGCATCACGCAGCCACAACCAAATTACAAACCAAGCAAACAACACAAACTACTATATCAAAACCCCTCACAAAACCTACATACATTCAACTGAACAAGATATATATCATTTACGAAGTGACCAATCCCTGGACACGGATTCTCAATTCACCGCACTGCTCAAAGAACTGTTCCTACATACACTTACCTCCTACAGCAGTAGCAACTGCTACCCTACAGAGTTTCACAATCATTCAATAACTCTCCAAACACATACATTCCATGAAAACTGGGTGAATATAACAATTCTATTCCTTCATCACGTCCTATCAAAATACGTCCTACATCACATTATACATACAGATATATTCAAAGTGAACACTTACATTTGCTCATTTCTATTATTGTCTAATGTATTACTCCGCGTGCGGCACGTACTATGATCCCATGTTCCTCATGTATTTCCGTCCCAGAAATTCAAATACATTATCAAAAGACTCTTGTTTCAAAGACCAGTTCAACAAAACCTCCGACTCCAATATACTACTTTATTTAGAAATCCTATGCTCAGAGTAACAATAACGATCCCACAATAAAGAACTACTTACTACTACGAGCACCTTAATACCCTACCTCCGATACCAGAAACACTTATTCTCCCTCTACCCCTTATCTTCTCCCCACTTACAATAATAATTACAACTACCTACTTTATTCCCACTGATGCAAACTTATTTACAGTTCTAGGCAGATTTTTCCCTTTTCTACTACACTAGACAATCAACAGCACAAAAACTATTGCACTCACACAAGTGGATATTCTCCCAGGAAATTTACCTTAATGCTAAAATGAACACATGCACAGTAACAACTACATCTCACCAAGTTAAACTGCCCTCCTTTCGTCCTACTTGATCCAATCAATTAAAATACTCCTACTTACTTTCGCCCCTATCACATTCTCTTGCGCGACCATGAAACACAAACGGAAACATTCTACTCTCAATTATTCATAAACAGTGCAAACCAAATTATTTTATAAATAATCATGACAGATTTCTTCCCTTTAATGATTTCCTCTTCATTTCACTCACATTCCACTAAAACTTTCCCCGTGTTACCATACTTCATATGAACTCCGTAAATTACTCCTAACCCATAACGATACCACACTCACTGCTTCCTAAGCTTTTCAAATATACTTGTACTTTCACGTTTACTTACAATTCTCTGCAACAGTTTCACATAATAGAATAGGCATCATCCCTCACCCATAACTTCTGGATACCACACCACTACTGACACACAAAGTGACACGAACAAGAGCCCACCGCCGTTCACAGGCAATAACTCAAACATAGAATTACCACGTTCACGGTCTAAAACGTCTCACCCTCACTCAACATACATTACAGAATGATGCTTACCACATAATGAACATTACACACAAACATATTTCTCTCATGGCAAAACCAGGACATTCATTTTTTGCGCAGGTCGTACCCAAACACGGAACACCTCAAACAGTGTAAGGATCGATACAACATTCCTTTACTGATCATACTACTGACCCAAAGAGGACACTAGGTGTCGCCTGTAATGGAACAAATGTCAACATCGGCTACATAAATGTAACAATTACAACTCTAGAAGATCATGTAGCTCACTCATATCATATATTTTCCAATGCAATGAACACCCATTGCGAAACTGCTTTCAGAGTACATGGTGTCACTCACGGACCAAAAGCATTCACAAGCCAAAATGCAAAAGACCTACCTTATTATCAAACTTAACCAACTTAATTTCCATCCCATCATTTCTTCTCCTTGGCCACATTTGCACACTGACAGTTAACAACCTCACTGATGACCCTGAATATCTTCAATGAATAGTACAGCACAAATATACAAACTACGCACCTGAAAACCACTGCCACTGGCATACCATCTACAGCTCACCCCTCTCACAACCTTGTTAACGCGACAGAGTTTACTGTTAAGGTATATGCACCACTGCCGTTTCAAATCATGTTACATCCTAATTTTCATAATGACCCACACCAAATTTTTTTTTTTAGGATTCAACTGACTCAACAGTTGCCACACAATGAGAGAAAGATCAAACACTCAATAATTCACAGAAAGGCCTATTTCACACACACTACAACACTGACAACAATCCAAATATCCCACAACTACCATACAAAAATCATGAGACCCAACAAAGCAACTCCCACTAACATACGCCTCTCTCAACTCCCACAACTTCAGTTTTTTTACAAACACACGATTATTCAATGATTGACTCAACAGTATTGTATGAGCCTCCTCTAACAAAACCAATGTCTAAGACTGTATTGTTTAAAACTTCAAAATATCCATCTCACACTCAAATCGTGGAGCGTCATTTCATTTTCATAACAAACGTTTCAAAACGTCATTGCAAGTAAAACAAACAAAGGGCTATGCTACAGTACACATCTATTCAACAACTCTCACGCCCTCGTTAAACACACACAAACACTACACATCATAAAAACAAATGCCCACTGCCTGCGAGGATGGGATGCCCATAGTATCGATCCAAGCAGCTTACCACTCATGGTGGACCTTAGTCAAGTCGACTTCATATTAACCTTCAAATAATCATATCACCGCACATTCAGACACTCACAAAATAGACAAAGTACAGAAAAAGTCCATTTCTCCAAACACAACTAATCCAAAAATCCCATTCGTTATAAAACAAAAACACAAAAACCATCATTACATCGCCTAATTCATGGATTAACAACTCCTCGCAACCAACCAAACACTACCGAATCTGTACCTTGTGCATTTCCCCACAGTACAAATTTCGGTCCTTTTACAATAAATACTATTAATCCCGCACTTACTGTCATTCAATTTACCTCCCTACAACTCTTGTATTCAACGTTTCACATTACTCGTGACTTACACCCATAACCTCTCTCAATGCACTACCATTCCGATTAATACATTTTGACTATTATCATACTCAACTCCACTGTACCTCAACTCAGAGCTGCAAACACAACTTTCTTCTATGCCATATTTTACGGACTCAATCAAAACAAATTCGGGTTGACACGTCTTAAAATCGATCCAAGCAACTAAGCTTTTCACAAATGAGTATACCTCACTACCCTATAACAAGTGTTACCATAAAAAAAAAACACGCGTGCCTGTATCAATATGGTTCAGTGTGTCTCGGTGGCCAGGTAGCTATGTCGCAAGTACAGATGGGTGATTGCCTGTGTGGTTCATTACATTGTGCTACCATGTTCATGAATGGATGTGTGTCAATCTCTATGGTTCAGTGGGGGCAGCTGAGTCATTGGAGGAACCTAACTAGTCAGCCCTAAATGACCTCATCCCTGTCTGCCTATGGTTTGGCCGACCTAGGCCGGAACACGTTCAATGGGAAGTAGATCCGGTTTCATACTATCAAAAACAATAATCCTCGAGCTCTTGTGAGCCCATTGGGAAGAACCTATCGCCTAAACCCAAATAACTATAGGAGCAAGAAGCTACGTTCCCAGCCTACACACCTGCCTGTCATCCTAGTCCCTACTTCCAGCCCGACCTGTGCCAGTGCTGGGTGACCCTACCAACGCCAGTCGATTATAGAAGGCTCGACTTTTAAGCTACGTGCCTGCGACCCCCTAACTGAGGGTGCTCCCGCACGCTCACGGGATCCCCCAGCGGCTCGGCAGTTGCCCCACTCCCGTCCGTCCCGAATACACGCTCTAGCCATGAAACAGGAGTTCAGGGAGATTTCCGGCCGACAGAAATCAATCTGCCACGACCATCCACCAGGGCAAGGGGGTGAAAGGTCTTTAGTAAAAGAGGTAAAGCAGAACTCAAAGCCCAGAAGGCAATGCTGACTCTCGCCCCCTCCCGTCAGCTACAGGGCGTTAGCCTCCACTGCATGCCGTGGGGGAGAGATACGAGTTCAGACCCTGCCGACCTTTGTCAAGTTAAGTGCGTAGAGGGTGAGGAGAGGGAACAAGAAATCTTCATGGAAAACAAGATAGCACAACTCATGGAAAGTCAGGTCTCTGGTCTGCTCTTCCACTCCACAGACAGCAACTGCTCCATCTGCAACATGAAAATAATCATTTCTATCACAACCATGGAATATAACATATCTCATTAATTCACCTAACACTGCATTAACCTTATTTCAAGTCCGTCCACTGAACTACATTCACGGCACATTTTACTCACGCTTACCTCAAAGCAACTTTACCACTTCTTCATCCACAACAACAAAAATAGGGTGCACTTACTCTAACCTCACAAATATCCCTCATCCTTTTCACCTTACTTTACAGCAAAGTCTACTCAGATTTAATATACTTCACTAGTACCCAGAGAGACTCATAAGACTCATCAAATTCAACTCACCCATAACTTACTAGTAGTACGCAATTTAAAGCGGCACTTCAGTAGTGAAATGGCAGGGGACAGAGTGACATGGAGGCGATTTGTTTCTGGCCACCCCGTTCGAGACTGAGGCGTCTGCCAATAGATAGATAGACTTCAGTACCATCAAATCAAAACACTAATTACTCCTTTACTCAACAACTCTACACTAATGCCATATTACAAAACCAGGAAAATATATGCAACATCACGAACCAAAAAGGTTCAACCAGCACAATGTATATAGTCTTAGAAGCAAATTTGGTCTAACATCACTAAACTAAACTACATCGAGCCAACCAATCGCACAGCAAGGGGTCAACAGGGATATGGTACTGGTCAACAGCCATCTACACTAAAAAGTCTAAAAGCAAATTTCCAAATGGTCTCTTTCCTTGGTCAACCTTATCACCATAGTCCCTCCCCCCTTCAGCATATGTACAGAAATACAACGGAAACTCGCTGATCATCAGACACCCCATTTACATACAAATTTCATTATTTCACACATCAGCTACAGCCACTAAGAAATTTCTAATGGTGTGCAATATGTAAATGCAAATAAACCTCACCCTTACTACACTACACCAAACCCTCCTTAATTGGCCAGTATATACCTGACTTCTCTGCTATCTCCCCTAACCTGAAAATCCTCAAACACTAAGACAAACGTTTAAACAGTGAAAGAAACACCAACAGTGACAAGCTGACAATACTAAGCCTGTTTCCTACACCAAACTGCACCCTACCAAGCTCTTCCATACAAAAATATGTACCAATAATAACTATAACCATAACAGTCAGAATAATATTTTTAGTAATACACTTCTAAGCTTCTGTGTCGAATTCAACCTAGCACTGCCTCTATGTATAATCAGCACTATTTCTTTCCACTTTTACAAACACTGAGGTGCGTATCATTGCTTGGAGGTGGCAACAATACTAACAACATTACAACACCCACATGCTTGAAATATTTCAAAAACAAAAACAAAACCTATATCACCCAAATGAGGCACTAATAACAACTGTAATAATAATATTAATTACTTGATAGCAAAAAAACACACAGAACATTAATTCATCCAAATGAGAGAGTCAAATAATACTAATATTAATACAGGTCGGCTTCAGTGAACCAATTTAGACAAATATATATTAAAAAAACCAATTATTCCCCACAACTAGACATTAATGAAAGTATTTATAATGATAATAATAGCAATAATATTATCTTGAGATAGGAAACAAGACACAAAGAACATTAAATCACCCAAATAAGACCATCAAATAATCACAACCATAAATCCATTACCCAATCCTATGTCGCCCCACAGAGAAGCATAGCAGTCCAGAGCTAGGCAAGTTGGTCCTCTCATTTCAGATAAGAGTGGCTACCCACACTCATCCCTCAAAGGCATTACAACACCAATAAACCCCAACCACACCTTGCATAAAATAATTCACCGGCACAATCCGATTGCAGCGCCGTAATTAACCACAAAACCAACAGGCACCAATTGACCCTACACTGAGTGACAAGCCAAATGGTTTCCTGTACACCAGGAAGCCACTTAATGGACTGCCTAGTAACCATACAACCACATATTCGCGCCTCCTGGGTTTGTCGCTAACTACGCCACTCCAATCACTGAAGGTTTATATCCAACGGGTCGTTGGGGTTTACTGCTCATGTAATGCCACACGATAATAATAATGTAATAATTATACACTTGAATGTTTCATCATGTAATTACCCTTGCACTACCTCTAAGCATAATCTTCTCTAACCCTTTAACCACGGGTCATCACTTTCGTGATGGTCAGGTGCAATGGATCATACCACGGCACATCACGCGAGTAACTGTGTTCTTTTCATTCGCCCAGGCTTTCAGCTCTGACTTGTATCATCTATCACCACTGCCAATGTCCAACAATAGTCTGAGCTGCTAATGTCATCAGTACTCCCATCCACTTCCACCCATTCTACACTCCCCTCCCTACCTCCCCTCCATTACCCTCTCGTGTCATCTGCTCAGCCACTCTGCGCTAAGTCAATTTCCCCCCCATTTTTCCACCCTTTTCATCCATTGAAATGAGCCTTGTCCCCTATTCTTATACAAAATAATACATATATATATAAAAACAAACAAAACGTAATTCATACTGCCATACTCCTGGAATTGCCTAATTATCACTTGGCAACATCCAACCTGACTCGTTTGCTAAATTCCCCGCCTTTTTTTAACAATGACATATCCCGTATGAACTACTCTCCTAACATAAATGTCTATAACAAAGGAAGAGAGAAGCCTCAGTGATATTTTGTTTCACCTGCCACTACAACTTATTATATACAGTATTGTCTAGATTTCCTAAAACTTATTTCTCACCATATACATTACCAGGTGACATTTTCAACTCTTGGCTACCAACATACGAATTGTAGTCAGTTCGCACTCGTTCTTCACGGTTAAATCACACCCCTCCATTTCTGTCGCTTTTGCGCCCATTATAAAAGGCCCAGTCGCCTCTACCCCTACCAAACATCGTGTGGGAAGCGGTAAAGGACTCTACATATATATATGTATGAAACTACTACAAATAATAAAGTGTCAGTGTGTTTATG
>JAGKTI010018007.1:0-18045 GCA_018397915.1 Birgus latro
CGCCACGACTGCTCATTTGTCCTCGGTATCCTCGGTTGGGATCGCCGAGACTGCACATTCGTCATCGGTGTCCTCAGTTGGGATCGCCGAGACTGTGCACTTATGAGCTACGGTACATATGTATGTACAGACCCCAGACATATTATGTCCTGTGGGGCCAACAAGCGAAACGTGAGATCTTAGCAGCATAGTACTGACTGAGAACCAAGCTAGTTCTTGGATTGCTCAAATCTCTTAGAACAGCACAGTCTTAGGGAACCCAGTGTACGACAAATACCCACATTAATCATCATTCAGCAGGCGAGACATCAGGTCTGCGCCCACATTACCACTGCCCTCTCTCTCACACGACTCAGAGATTATGGGCGTGGATTCAAATGGTACAGGAGGGAAACTTTCCTGAATGGTGGTACGTCGACACACATTACAGGAGTGCGCAAAACTATCAATTTCCTGTCCCATTCCTGGCCAGAAAAAGTCAGCACGGATACGGCCTTGGGTTTTCCTTTTGCCCATATGACCTCCTGATGCTTAACAATGACCCTATTCTAATACTGCTTGGCGCTAGTTCGCGGGAACGACAAACTGCAGTCGTACCTCGCCCTCGAGTGTTCGTGACTCACGGTAGAGCCATCTTTGTTTGCGAAGGAACCTGGCTCGTCCACCATGTGAATACTTGGTCACTTTACCCTTTAGTTTCTTCCGCACAACAGCAAGGGTCGGGTCAGTCTATTGCTCTTGGACAACATCTTGACTACAAATCAGATCTTGCGGCAATGCAATAGCCACTGGGGCAGCACAATTTGGAGCCTTGGCCATGGCTCGTGTTACTGCAGCCGATGTCTGAGTAGTGACATCTGCAGTGCAACTATTCTTGGCACCTGATATGTTACCTATAATGAGGTCAAACATAGGTTCTGCCATGACAACTGCAACTATTGAACCTGTGTAAAAGGGAGATGCTACCTGGATATGTGCCTCAGGGAACAATCTCACTGATCCATCAATAAGCTGAGCTTGGATCTGCCTGCCTGTATACTCTTCAGGGCGAACAAGACTCTGCCTGACAGTACAACCTGAGGAACCATTGTCTCTCAGAACATTAACAGAAACACCTCCCACAAACCCTGGCTGAACAAGGAAGGCACTGTTACCTGTGGGAGGGCCTGTGGAGGAAGCGGCCAGCCATTGATAAGGCTGCATGGCACACATCTCTTCAAATCTGACAGGAGTATTTGCCTTAGGGATCGTACCCGAACTAGATGCATGAGGAGTTGTACTCACCATCTGGAGAGCAGGAGCACTGACGGCCTGTGGAGGAGAGTTCACCATCTGAGGGGGACTAGTGAACTGTGAAGGAGGAGCTGTGCTGGTGGGGACGGCACCGTCGTGCGCCTGTTGAGGAATGAAGGCTACGTTTTCCTCCTACCTCCGATTCACTGGGGCTGGTGTCGAAAAGGTTTGTCCGACTGGCCGATTGCGTGGCTGATACTGTTGTTGTTTAGGGTACTGCTGCTGGTTAGGGTACTTATTGTACCTCTTCCAGTCAGGTTTCTGTGTATTCTGCCCCTGGTCCTTCTGTGGTTTGCCTGGACCATGGCCATTATTTTGAGAATGGCCTTGATGCTGGGGTTCAGTCTGGGATTGCTTCCCAGACTTAGCAGTATCTTTCTTGTTCCAGGACTGCTGCTTACGAGTTTCGTACCCATACGCACTAAAGAAAGCATCAGCCTTTTCCACCATTTGGGTTGCGTCCTTCATTTTGGACATCTTGAGCTGGGCCATAAGTTTAGCAGGCCACGACTTTTCCAGCTGTGAGCGCAGCACGAGGTCGATCATTCCCTCTCGTGTGCTGGGAGTCTCGTCCTTCTCCATCCACTCGCCTAAATATGCCGTGTGATGGTCAAGGAACTGAACAGCTGTCTCCTTTTCCTGGAGACGCACCTTCATGAACTGATTTCTAGCATGATCAACAGTAAGACCGTACGCTTTGATGAGTGCGGTCTTCATCATCTCATACGTGAGATTATCTTCGCGAATTCTGTGGAGAATGTCGAGGGCAGGGCCCTCAAACAGGCTAAGGAACTGAAGCCGCCTAGCTGCCTCATCCAGATCGTACAGGTTTGCCATGTCTTCGAAACGAGCTATAAATGGCTCGATTCACTCGCCTTCCTTGTAAGAAGGAAGCTTGAGACGTGGAATTGCTAGAAAAGGTGCTGAGAGAGCAGTAGTGGAGCTTGGATTAGCTGCACCCGATGTGCCTGAAGCCAAGGAGTCTCGCTTGAGCTTCAGCACTTCGAGCTCATGTTCACGTGCTTTGTCACGCTCTCGTTCCTCGTACTCACGTTCCCTTTCTTTCTGCCGTTCTTCGTACTCACGCTGCTCCGTCTCATGGTCGCACTGCTTTTGGCATTCCTCTCGCTCAATTTTCCGCTCTTCACGGGCGGCATTTTCACGTTGCTGCTCGTAATTGAAGCGCGACAGGACATAATCTCGAATTTCCTGGGGGTTAGTAAGCCCCATATCCTTAGCTTCTTGCACGTATGAAGTAGTCTCCATTGTGCTTAGTTTTGAGACTGAGTGACAACTGAGACTGTTGGGTAAGAGTAAGTGATTCGGTAATTATAATTTCAAGCTAGGAGTTTATCCTGGAATGAGGTCACCAGATGTCAGGGGAATTTTTGTATTTTAAAATGAAAATGTGATATTTCAAAAAGATAATGATGTGATAGCCTACTGTATAATTCGAGTATACAATATATAGCTATGTGTGCTAAGAATGACTATCAAGTCATTTACTACGAGAGAATAGACTCGTGAAATCAAGTAGCGATTTCACTTTATGCTGGCTTACTTCGCCAATTCTCTAGAGTTAAGAATTTATAGACTTTCTCAACGGTACACAGCAGAGACTAGACGCTCAAGTAGGCTGTAATATTGTATCGTTGGCCTCTGAGAAAGTTAGTTTCTCCCCTTAACATTAAAAAATGATAATAATAAAGATAAACAGGATCTTGGCTGAGCCAAACCCATAGCTAGCACAACCTATTTAAGGATTAATGCCAAAATCTGGCCTAAGTACCAGTCGTGATTTAATATAAAGAGTTGTGCTAACGTGGAATAGCAAAACTGTATTAAATAAGTGGGAAAATTAAACACGACTGTTACATTTAACAAAGCTCAAAAAATGAACTGTAAATTTATTGAATACAAGAAAATAAATTTACGTTACATGACTCCAATTCAAATCAAAGAAAGGGAAATGCACTCGCTCAAACACTCAGAGAAACAGCTAAATATCTCAAAAACTTTAGCCTAGGAAAACAAGAAAATACTAATGGTATAGATGAGACCGAGCTGCTGTGACGATCACCATGGGGTGGGAGCTACGAGGATACACGCCAATACAAGCTGAGATCTGAAATCGCTAAGAAAATCACTCGAGCCTTGCAAGGCGTACTGCAATGCACCGTGTCTACAGTCAGACTAAGCTCTGATTTTGAGTACACGACGTGAAGAGTGTGAGAACGGGATGTGGCCGATTAACGGCTGGGAGCGGGAGCGATAATTCAGAAATTTTCGCTCAGAGGAATGCACCGCCCGCACATAAAAACAATCACTCGCGAAAGAATGACGAAAGTTTTGACAACTTGATGCGAATATAAGTAAGCGATATAAGTAAGCGAGCGGACGGTTTTAGAGAACGAGCGAAACATCGTACATTTCATAATAATTCGTTCCTCCCGCAAGATCACTCGATGTCACAAATTACATAATTTTACGTTGTAGAAAATTCGTGACAGAGGGCAGTTTGTGAAAACTCCCTGTACTGTTGTTTGAAGTTGATGCTGTATTGTTAAGTGAATGTGTCTGGGAGAGTGCGTAAGAAACGGAATCTAAAGGTGATTGTAGAGAAAAGCAAAGTTATGGTCTTCGGGAGAAATGAAGTCACTGAATGTACAGTAAGATTGGTTGAGGAGGAAGTGGAATACTTGGGTAATGTGATGAGTACGGATGGAAGTTTAGGGGGTGAAGTGCTTGCAAGATACAATAAGGAAGAAAGGTTGCTGGTTCCTTGAAAGCAGTGATAAGAAACAGGGAAGTGAGCATGGAAGTGAAAAAGTTACTACATGACAGTACTGTGATAACAACTCTGTGGTTACAGGGACGCATGTCAATAGTGAGAGCAATGGAAATGAGTTATTTGAGAGGAGCATGAGGAGTCACATGGAGAGACAGACAGATAAATGAGGATATGAAGGATCATTGTGGTGTGGATGTGGATGTGATAGGAAGTGTTAGGAGAAACACATTGAGGTGGTTTGGCCATGTGGAGAGGACAGAGATTGAGACACTGGTGAGGAGAGTGTATGTGAGTGAGGTGGAGGGGGCGAGAGAGAGGGGGAGGCCAAGGATGAGATGGAGGGATGGAGAAGAGAGGTACGAGTATATGAGAGATGAGGGTGTGAGCTGGGAGCAGGGCAATGAAATGGCGGGAGACATGGCGACATGGAGGCTATTTGTTTGTGGCCACCCCCTACTGGATTACGGCGTCTGTTATAGATAGATAGATATAGTCAATCATTGAGTAACATAGACATTATGGACTGGTCAAGAACCGTGGTGCTCAAACACGCATTACTCAGATAATATGTCTGCATGTAGAAAGGTACAATATTGTCTGATGACTTTCCAAAACTTACTTTCACCCCACCTTACCACCCTACCACACATAAATTACCCCCTACCACACATAAATTACCCCCTACTTATACCGACCATCAGGCAAAACACTGAAGGAAATATAACTACTGTAATTAAGAACATGAATGGTATTAAAATAGCACTAGCAAAAACAAAAGTTCCTGTATGCTGGGTACGTGTGTGGTGTTGATGCGTAGCTCCGTGGCGCTCTCCCCCTGTCCCCCACCTCCAATGTTGCATTTGTCATTGTTGAGATGATGCTGTTCCTGCACTTTCTTCTTCAACATCTAAGTCGAATCCTTCAGTGGTGTGCTGTATCTGCACTTTCTTCTTCAACATCTAAGTCGAATCCTTCAGTGCTGCTTTCATTCACGCCATGCCTTTTCTCCATTTCTACCTGTCTCTTTCCCTGCTCTAATTCCATTACTGTTTCATATTTCTGGGCATACGTGAAGATGCGCTGTTTTCTGGGTGGTTGGGGCTGAGCACGTAGCATGACTAAGAGTCAGTGTCCTCGCTCGACATTCAGACACACTCACACACAAAGAAAAAAAATGCTGCATAGCGCAGGTAGAACTTGGTGACTCACGAGAAAAGGCTGAGTATGCAGGTATGTGCCCAGGACAGGTATCCCAATGTCGGCTAATTATGGCGAGAGCGGCCGGTGACGTTACTGCGCGTGCCTTTCAGTTTGCGTCACCAGATCAACTGACACTTCCCGCGTAAGCTCGAGAATATGGTCTACAAAATGTGCCGCAAACTGAATATTTCGCTTGTTAGAAACCATTGAGTCAATGGAAATAAATGTACGTGGTTGACACCTCACCCAGTCTTTGTCTTTACAGTATTTATCAACTATTGACTATCATTTAAAAAAAAGACTTTTCCCCAGAAAGATAACAGAACTGCATCCGTCCACTTGCTGGCTTCCATAAGTCTTGACGGTTCATAAAATCTGCTCCTTCATGAGACTTTTCCTCGCTGCTGATTCGCCTAAGCCAAGTTCACTTCCAATGTCTGAGTTCCTTTTACCTTCCTTGCTCAACTATATAACCTTCATTTTCAGCTCCAAAGTGATCCTCTTATTCTTGGAATGGTGAGCCCATGCTGTAACGGGTGAGCAAGAATGGGTCTTGTACATTACTAAAAACACCACAGTATGCGAATGCAGTGCTGGCAGACACAGGTTGAGAGTCTTGAAACTTGAGAGATGCCGTGAGGGAGGGAAAGGGCAGGAAACCTACCAACCATCTGGTGGTCGCTTCGGCTTCGGATACTTCCATTTTGACGGGAACACCGATTTTCCCATGCTTTCAGACGACGGATTCGCATTTTAGGAACACATTTTGTATATTATTTTTTTTTTCCCCTGAGTCGAATACGCATATTATATGTTTCGCATATTGAGATCCCGCATATTGCAAGAACCCCACTGTAGTTAAGTCCACGTTGTTCATGACTAGTTAGTTCGTAAGAGAATGTTTTTAAGTGTACCACTTTCAAATGACTATGAACCACTGTTTCCCTTAAACAAATGCTTCCTGTAGCTATTTAAGAAAAAAAAAATCTGCTGTTCTCATAACAGTGATATGAATGTACAGAGAGCGTCAATAGTCATGTCGTGAAACTTAGCGAGAACATAAGGACGCCAGTAATCTGGTGTATGGATTTTTTTCCCTTCTTCAGTTCTGTCATTAAATAAAATATATTCTGTCATCTGGTAGGGCTTTCATAATGTTTCACGAGTTACATTTAATCTTCAGACAAAATCGCGACACTGCTATTGGCGCTTATTGTACAGAAATATTTTACATACTATTATTTTGTACAATAGTTCAAAAAATGTCCTAGTGCTACATATTATTGTTAACATCCCATCTATTATTTGTCTGCATTTTAGTGTTTTGAGGAAAAAGATTGGAATATACATGAGAATTTGATAAATATTATGTAAACTTTGTCTAAAGAGCACAGAATAGTGCTGCACATGATAGGGATGACTGGAGAGAAACTGTGAATGAATAAATGGTGACGCGGCCCCGAGGGGATATTCTCCCGCATTTGGTCTGATCAGTTGATCAGGTCAGGTGCGGGTAAAGGGATGGGTCCATTATGATGTGGCAGGGGTAAACCAGCTCTTCTGTCGGGCCCTGCTGCGGATGTCGCTGATTGCACTGCACGGTTGAACCTCATGTGGTGTGGCGCGGTGAGGATCTGTCCCTTCTCCCCTTGGGTGTAATATACGAATAAATGTGTATGTGTCGATGAGTAAACTGGGAATGTGTCGTCCTGTCTCGGCTACCCTCTTTTCTTTGGGGGAAGCAGCCTAGGTATATAGATAGATAGATAAATTTTATGCAGATTTAGTATATTGTTTGGGAATGGTTTTATGGTAAAATGATTTACATTGTACAGTACAAAGCAGCAAATGTACGATGAAATATTCATGCAACTGTGAACAGTTAATAGTGTACTGGGTATGTTAGTTATTTCATAATTCAAATTAGGAAGTAAATTCTTTCATCGTAAAGGAATTTTGTGCACTGACGACGAACACGAAACTTATATCTTCATATAGTCCAGGAGGGAAATTGTGAAATAAATTACACACCATTATCATTTTCCTTTTACGAAAATCACTGCAGGCTAAAGATTTCTCCGTGGTCAGGTAAGTATGAAGCCATTCAGAAAAGTTGCTGTTCTACAACGCAGTTCAAAGATCTAAAAATAATCTGTAACTATACTGAATTTTGGTAGACGCCTGATTAATACTCGTATTATGTATACATTTGTAAAAAGAACGATGTTTCCTGTGTGTTACTGGGATGCGACCAAGTAGGATTGGTTCACACACGCCATATATGATGTTCATCTTTCTCAGTATGACATTTAATGGATCCTGGATTATGAAGGAGGAGAGCTGGGTTAACAGATTACTCGGTGCACTACCTTAAAGGAGGTAGGTGGATATGAACGATATGTCTGTCTTTGTCTATATCTGTTTCTGTATGTATTTATGCATATACCAGTCTCTCTCTCTATATATATGTATGTATGTATGTATGTATGTATGTATATGTATATTCCATAAACATTAACCTTAAATCCTTTATCACGATATGAGAAGGGTATGGTGCCACAAAACCTTGGCTATATTTGTTGTCACTGATTAGTAAAGACATCGCATAGGACTTGTTTATTATTAATGAAACTACTAAGTTGCCAGTGTTTACCAGATTAAATAGCTAATGTGTTGCATGAACAGTGGGCTCCAGATATTTTAGGTTTTCGAGGGGTACCATGATCTCAAAAGGAGAAAATCTTAACATTATCAAAAATTCAGTCGTGGGAAAGCCACTACGTCAGGCCTATTCAGCTGGCGGCCCGCGGTCCAAATCCGGCCCTTGAGTCGTTTTTGCTTGGCCCTTTGACCGACTCAGAAGAATGAAAATGAACAGAATAACCAACACAACACATAAAGTTCTGCGTGTTTCTTTTTACTCATGTATTTAGCAGAAAATGTAAACGCAAATTAATTTTTGTCTCATTATGTATACGTGTTAGAGGGAAAAATAGAGGTAGAATAACGTATGGCCCCTTTTGTTAATCTCAGTTTCATAATTCGGCCCGACTCTTAGAGTAGTTGAATAGCCCTACAGTACATCAATATGGCCAGTGTTGTTGAGCCGTATTCTCGTTCACCTTCCTTAATGATTTAACTAGCTTATTAGAGATTAATATTTTCCTAAATGTGATCCTTATTTTCTTAATATCGACACTGCAAGAGAAACATTCAGCTTTACACAAATTTGTGAATCTGCGCTGTGGAAAACAAATCAGTGAAGAGAACATGTTACGAAGCCTCCTTGGGCTTCGAGAGTACGGTAGTCCTTATTCTATTTTGGAGATGTTAATCAATCTAGTCAATGAGAATGCACCTCACTGCATTAGGTGGTTGTGATTCGTGATGAAAGGGACCTGCTAACACCATTGTGGAGCAGCAAGCTATGTCGAGCCTACCTCTTCCTGCTCATCGGTCCACAACATCTGCTGTCATTCGCTGACCAACACCTCAAGGCCTGGGATTACTATGGCAAGTAAGTGGACGTAACTTGATTAAACTGTACATTAGCTCCGATTAACAATTTGCGCCGAAGCTAGTGTATAATCTCGTGGTTCTGTTATTTGTACTGTATTTGTGCTGCTGTAATTGGACTGTAAGGATGTAAATCAATATCTTCATTTTCGTACTGAATAATTCTTATACATATCTTAATAAATTAAGAGCATATGTTTAAGGGAATGTCCTTGCTGTATTTGACAGAAGAAAAAAAAAACAGCTAATTAATAATGTTAAAAATCCAGCAGTTGAAAAAAAGTTATTACCATTGGTTCAGTCACGTGTAAGGGATAACAAAAGACACGCAAGACCCCAACGTTACCATAAAAGCGAAGCAGGGGACGATCATCGTCATCATGTGAGCGATTTATTGATGAGACATCTTTGCTTACAATCGTTCCGGCCGAGAGATTCGTTAGCTAACATAATGTTCCATATTTCTAACTATATTTATGTTCATTTCGGCATTCTATTAAAAAATATATATATATTATTAGGGAACCTCATTATTGACTTTCGGAGGAGACTTGGGATAATTTACCTGAACATGGAATTTGGTTTAGAGACGATGTTTTTATGCCACTGGCCATTTACTGAAAATGTACGACTAATTTCTCTCAGTGCTTAGAATCGCAACAGGGCATTTACTTGTTTGTGTAATCACACTGCTGTTTTAATTTAGCATTAATAACTCCGTGGATTCATAGAGCAGGTAAATATTAACCTGATGACTGCAGGAGACTTAGCACTCTGTCAAAAATCAGTGTGTCGGTTGACACTCCGTATAAAGATGGCGTCAACGTGCCATTACATTTGTTAAAGCTTAGGCCTCAACAAATGTAATCCTTCGTAACTTCCAAACACAAAGGTATTATTTTTTTTAGGTTCATAGTTTTAATCCTCGTGATTATCTGTACCTAATGCATCCACTTTTCGCCACATATAGATTTCTCCATATGTTTGTTGCTTCTTCTTGTTCTGGCTTAGACCACTCTAACTTTGAAAATGGAAAGCCGTTCACCTTGTTTTTTTGCAGTGTGGTTTCATTTTCCACTGGGTCGGAATGACAGTAGATACTGCCTTAAAAGGATCAAAGATAATATGTAAGGAACAGGGCCAACTTTTACAGTTTTGGTCCGATACAGATAAAACTTGGTAGAAGGGTAAAAGGTGAAGAAAGGGTTAAGTGTTTCAACTGCTGTTGGCCGAAATTTAAGGTCACAAGACAGTGTCAGACTATCGGTCCTTAACTCAAAACTTTGTCATTCAGTTTGTATTAAACTTAATGGAACGGTCTATGGTCAGCCATACATTACAATGTTCAGGTATGAAAACACTATGACAAAGGTCATGTTCACATACCAAAGTCAGCTTCAACACTTTTAATCAAATATGAACTAAACTTTTTTGGTGGGGTTCTCGGTTACGCAAGGATGAAGTATTTGAAATTTGAGAGCAGTGGGTCAAAGGTCAAGGTTACAGAGTTAGGTCAAAACTTCAATCATAGACCGATGGCAAGGCGTGGATGTTGCACTCTCCCAATGCTCCTTGTTTTCGGCTTTTTTTTCTTTTTTTTTTTTACATCAAAGGATTTTCGAAATGGAGAGGGTTAGTCAGAGTATTCATTAATCACTTCACTACTGCGACGTTCTTAAGATGACAAACTTACAGAAACCCTGGGAGTTTTCTTGGAAGAGGCTTTTAAAACTCAGTAAAACAATTAAAATAAAAAATTATTAAATGTATGAAGATGTAGGGGAAGGAAGGTGTTGTGCCAAAAGCCATCGGTATAAGATCGCGGCAGTAAAACGATACGGAACTCTTCCTGGATTTTTTAAAACTCCTGTATGTGCCATTATAGTGTAGCATAAGTGCACCCCAAAATGCCATGACAATGGTATAACTATTAACCAACAGTTTAGTACACAAAAACATGCCATCAAAATGGATGGGATTAAATGTTTCACTTCCTCGATCTTGTTCGGATGGTTACTGACACAGCGCCGTCCTTATATCGTGGCACATTGTATCAGACGTTTATTTACTTGTATTAACATTCAGAATATCTTGATAAGATACAGGTGGTCTGTATTTTCATTAGTTGTGTTTATTTTTTTTTTTTTTACTTCACTTAGTTTAACAGCTCACAATTACTAGGACAGTACAAGAAAGGCACAACAAATCACAAGTGCCTCTTCACCGGGGAGAAACATGGAAAAGAAAGTGCAACAGAAAGACTTGAACGTGACAAAATCTAAGCTAAAAACTAGACAGGCGTTCTGTGGAAAATTCGTGTATTCTTTCCTGACTCGATCTTATTCCTGTGATTTAAGGCACACCGCCTTCCCTAGATCTTCGTGCAAGTTAGGAAATATTTTTGTGCATAAATTAATATTCAGCACATCTTGAAAAGATGGATGTAGTCTGTATTTTCTTTGGTTGTGTTTATTTTATTTTACTTCATTTTATTTAAGACAACACACTTCATTACCGAGGGAAACAGAACAGATCACAAGTTCTTCCTCACAGCTGAGAAACGGCAGAAGGGAAAGTATAGCAAATGGTTCAAAGCTAAAGCCTTGACAAACGTACAATAGAAGATTCATGCAACACTGCGCCCATCCAAATAACCATGCAGTACTATGTACTGCGCTTAGGCAAGCATTTCCGCAACTGCACACTAACATTCATAAAACACTTGCTGAACTGGGTTATTGAATATGAAATAACGAGAATGCCTGCCCAACCAATCTTGCTGCAGCCCTGGTTCATCAAGAAGCAACATAACGACCAGGAAACGGATCATGCATGGGATTATTTTATAGGCTCATGTGTATGTAGCCAGGAAATCATGAGCAAAGAGTACTACCGTGTTAATAAAACTAGATTGCAGGTAAAGTTTCTCTGATAATTTATGTTTCAGAAAAAGCTTAATTACCTAGTATTTTCCAAATACTGCCTCAGAATGCGTGAGCCCAAGAGCTGTGCATAGAAAATTTTATAATTTATATAGGCAGAAATGAAAACTTTATCTGGCATGAAAAAACGCGAATACAGAGCAAGGGCAAGTTACGAATTATACAGAAGATCTTTTATATGAGAAAATACTGGTAGGAGTAAGTTAATCACAGTACTAACTTAAATCTAGTTAGTAATAGGAATATTCATCTAGTATTTATAGGTATACAAGCAGTGATAACTGAGAGTGTCAAGAAACTGTCTGAATGGAAGCCAGTTCGATCTTAGGATGGGGCAATGAAGTGTGATAAAATTCAATTCCGTACAATCGATTTACCACACCGACATGTAAAAAGATCCTCACAAATACCAGTGCATCATTACTGAATTAGACTGTCCTTTGTATGGACTGGGTGTTAAAAATGCTGACATGTGAAGGTATTTGGCATGTAGGAAGACTGTTAGATCACAGTGAATGGGCTGTTAAGCGATGGCCCACAGTTAGACCCTTAATTCTTTTATAATTAAGGTACCGTATATTTTTTTAAAACATCTGAGCGAATTTAACCTCGCTCTTTGAAGTTCATATTCAAACACAGTGTACTGTGTTTTCCGCATCATTATGCGGTGAATATGAAGCAGACGACAAAGATTTTTTTTTTTTTTTCAAATTCTGACGTAAATTTTCTTATTTTCTGGGATCTGGTCACTCTCGAATGACCCCATCTTTAGATGAGTATAAGGGTATAGATAATGATGAAGATAATGATAATTTCTTTGGTGTTATAATATACAGCGGTGTTGGAAGGCAACTGGAACAACCTGATCCCTTTTCCGACGCCTAGGTTTTTCTAGAGAATGTTCCTACCAGTTTTTGTTTAAAAATGAAAACAAAAAGCGACAAACGACGGAGCAGGCACGTTTATGTTCCGTAGACCATTTCAGCACCGTTAGGTATTAGTTTTCTCTTTCCAGAATGCCCATTACTTTTTATTAGCAACTATAAGCTAACAGGATCTGTTGATTTGGGGGAAGGGTTCAAACTGATTTTTTGAGAATTTCCTTGGTGAGGGGTACTAGAATTAAGAGTATATGAATTGCTCCAAGAATAAAAAAGAAAATATGTAAGACCATGTTATCTTGGTAATTAATGACTAATATTAAAAAGAGAAACACTTCCCAAACTCAAACAAAATGATGCAAATTTTTGGCTTACACTTAAATAAAAACCAACTGTAGCTACAGTGATTTATTCTTTCATTAAAAACATTCTCAAATCAGAGAAAAAAACGCTATCAGCAATAGCTTTAAACACTCAGTTGTTTTTAATTGACGGTGCCAGTTTCATTCGGTCCTGCTTTGATTCATATCAGGACATCGATCGCCTAGCTTCTTGGCCTAAAATGAAGCCGTTTCACTTTTCAGAATTAAATACTTTGCTTGCTGCTTCTGGAACTTGCTTAACACATCGTTCTTTTTCTTGAGCATGACATGACCAATGAGGCGCTTGCATTGCCCCGGCGGTAAATTTCACTTTAGTTATTGTAAGCCGAACGGTTAAAGGTGGTTCATTTACTCCATTAGACCAATCGATCAGATCTAAGAGTGAGGACGCTTCTAGTCTGATGGAAGTCTTCCTGACACGGACAGAAATATCCCAAAGTTGAGTGTCTTCATCTCCATTGCCTTTCTATTCAATAGCCCTTTAGACACTCTGTCGTCTTTCTTCACAATCATCAGAGATCAGTTCTTGAATTATCATGTCATTAAAAGCACTAAAGGCAAACCACCCTGAACGCTGTACAGTACGAATGACGATATCCACCACAGCCTTTCTCTGATGCTTTAGCTGCTGCAGTTGAAATAATGTAGCGAAGGCCCTGAATCAAGGAGCGTTTCATTTCAGCAAGGATAGTAAACTCCCACAATGCACTCCACTGTCACTCACAGATTATTCAGATGTTTTCCTTTAAAGCCCTGCTTTGATACCCATAACAGGCAGTCTGTTGCTGTTGTCAAACATCTTGAGTGATTTACAGGGCCAGTTTCAAGAATAGCCAGGTCTGCTGTTAGATAGGTTGTTTTCATTGCCTGTGTAATCTTGTAACCCAAGTCTCAGTAAGTGGAGAGATACTGTACTTAAATACTTCATTGCTTAGATATATAGGTCATCCCATGTGTATCTTCGTAAATGAAAGAATGCCTTCTTGCTCTGTGGGCGAGTCACGCATCTTCCCTTAAGTGCCAGTCCAGTTATTTGACAGTGTTTTGCCATCCAGTGCTGTTACCAAGTGTTACTGATGCAACTTATTGGTATGGAAAACACAAACCAACCAGTTCTGCTCACGATCAAGCAACCTCCTCTACCGAAGGCTTAGTGCCCCACTCCCATCTAGTATTGGCATTTGTGGCGCCACCACACTTGGACTGAAGACTCTTGTAAGTGCCACATTCTCTCATGAATTCTATGAGATTGTGTGCGACAATTTTAGCATGTTTCCCTGTCTTCGACGGTTTCTCAGGTGTAAAGTGGAAGGGATATTGTCCGCCTGACTCATTGCAGACAGTATAAGGCTCCTCTCTGTCCATCAGTGGAAACTACTTATCTGTCCTCTGCACTGAGCATCACCTTTGTGTGTCAAGGCAGCCATCTAAAGAGATACAATTAGTCCATCCTTGTAACAGTCATCAAACGTCTGGTCGAGTGCCATCGTAAGTTTTTCCTATGCCCCATTTGCTTTGTTGTGAACAGCGATAAGCCTCTTATCTCGTTAGTGATCTACTATACGTCCTTCAATGTAGCCGTACCAATAACAACTGTAGGACGAAGGCCAACACCCTGCCTGATATTCTGCAGGGCAACATAAACTATACCTTTCTAAAGTGTTGTACTCCAATACTTGACTGATGGAAATGCTTTGGGTTTCATACAGAGACTCATATGGAATAGCATGCACATCATGGACTTACTCATCTCCAAGAAACCCTAATGTTTCAGATGTTTTCATAGATTGTTGCTCATTTATATCAGCTTTAGGTTTACCTTTTTCTTCTTGACTTACCTATAATGTTGAGGACGATCTATAGGTCCCATCTGATGAAGTCCAATGTTGGCAGCTATGTCTGTTTGTCCTTTTATGAAAGCAACTTCTTTCAAAGGAATCCTTCACTCTTTAGGGCACTGAGAGTTGATGTAAGCTTCTTATTAGCAATCATGAGAGAATCTGTAGTTAAAGCAGACAACGATTTCACATTTGCAAAAAAGATTGTCGAAGAGCTTGTCAAGGTTTGCAATAAAAGTGTCTTTGATTTCCAGTTTTCTTCAGCCAAAAGATATGTTTCTGGCCTGTGTCCAGCCCTCTTGTATCATGTTCAGTATGGAGAATCGTGAATTACGGTAATAGGAGGAGGCTGGAGCAAACCATTTGCTCTTTTTCCATGTTCGTTTTTCAATCACAGCTGGATAAATGTCGATTGCAAGATTGGCTGCTGGGTTGTTTCTCATATCTACACTGATCTGTTCTCCATTTTTGAAGTCCATATCATAGAACATCACGTACTGTAGGGAGTTTATGTGGCAGAAGCCTGCTGCTGTTCCCAGCAGATTGCCCGTATGTGTAAAGGCTGACTGTGTAGTCCGCCTTCTTTTTTTCTTTTTCTTTTTTTTGAACACCGAGTCCTATAATGGAGAAATCAGTATTAACTTATGTTCAAGATTTTTTTAGTTGTAAGACAGCGCTTGATTGTCAGTATTGTTTCCTGTGAACATTGAGTAGTGTCAAATTGTGTTTGATCAGGGATTTGTTAATGACTGCGTTAGTAAGTCGGTACACATACTTGGTACTTTTACGAGATTTTCTAACCTGTCAAACATAGCAAAGAATGTTCACGCGCTTTAAGGAATGCTTTTCAACATCCTAAAGTTCCCAAATGTGTGATTTTAAGAGACAGACTTGTATGATTTTACATTTCTAGGAAATATTTGTCCATAAGAAGTTCAACAAATACCAGAAAAAACAACAACAGTTTACCGAGGAAAACTAAATGGGACTGAAATATCATAACTTGTTTTGAAAATTAGTATGTCAAAAAGCAAGTTTTTTAACACCCAATGGCTTTCATATCAGCAAGGTAAAAAATCTGGCACACCAAATAACTTTACCTAACCTAACCTTCCTGAATCTAACNTGCTGACCTAATCAGTTCATCGTCCCTTCATACTGTGTCACTGACAAACGTTTGGTTGAAATCCGTAGAGGGATTCAGGAGATAACGCGCCCAAACCCATATAGCCTGACCTTGACCTCTGACCCCTTGACCTTGCCGACCAAATCAGTTGACCGACCCTTCATAATGTACCTTTGAAAAAAGTTTAGTTGAAATCCATCGAGGGGATCGGGAGATATAGCACCCACACCCATTTGACCTTGGCTTTTCACCCCTTGGCCTTGCTGACCTAATCAGCTCATATTTGGTTGAAATCTGTGGAGGGGTTCAGAAGATATTGCGCCCACACCCATATAACACTGACCTTGGACCCCTTGACCTTCCCGACCTAACCGGTTGATCGTCCCTTCACATTGTATCTCTGACAAAAGTTTGGTTGAAATCCGTCAACGGGTTCACACACGCACGGACAGACAGATCAATCACATAATGCTTCCTCCACCACAGATCGACGGAAACATAACAAGAGTAATTCATTCATCTTGCGTACAAATGAAACAAAGTGAGATACTCAGTAATCCTCCATTTAGGTATAGTGATAAGCTATGGCATTTTTTTCCAACTAATAGTCGTGCAGTAAAGCTACTGCCATCCTCTTGGTCATGCATTAAATATAATCGCACATATTAATGCATTATGAGTGTATGTATATGCTGTAAATTTATACTACAGCTTCACCGGGGATTAATCAAATACTGTGTTTACACTGGATTTCTTAATTTCATAAAACAGTTTCACGTGACCATCAGCTAAGTGGTTTTAAGTAAACTTTTATGTGGCATATTGAGAGCCTTAGTAAACAGACTGGCGTCAAGCTTATCCCGTTACCTTAGAAACATGTTCTTTGATCAAATTTTTGCGAGTACAATGTTCACCCAAGGCAATGCTACTAATTTACGAGAAAAGTTTTCACTTTCGCTCTCACTACCAGCACTTTTGTGCTTATCATATTTATAACAGAAAATGATAATACTAGCAGTGATTTTAATGAAGTTATGAGCTCCAGTGGTCATTCAACATGACCACACATGCTCTAAACACGTGTTTAGATTTGTATAAAAGCAAAATGATTTTTCGCCCATATATTATAAAAAGAATAAAATGTATTTTTACGTTAATTTTTATAGTCATTAGGAGGAGACGAGTTTAGGTTAAGAGGTCTAACGTAAATGGGGCACGACCTGCACTGTATTTAGTTGGGGGGGGGGGGTTCTGATATTCAGTGAGAACAGTAGTAAGAAAATGGATGGCTGTTGGATATAATGAATACATATATTTTAACTTAGCTCACAGCGAGATGGATGAAACGTTTTGGGAGGAGGGGTTCATCTTGGAGATTGATAATCAGTGCCTGCAATGCAAGAGTAAGTTTGACAAACGATCAGATTCAACTTTCATACATGCATCAGCAGCCATGTGGAATCGTAAGTTGGGAACTGCCTGTATATGTATTCGGATTTCTATTTAGTTAATGCCAATGAACCACAAGGATCAGTTTTCAGTCTTAACTCCAACTCTGTTCCTGATTCGTGTCAATACTCTATTGTTTGTCACCTGTAATCCCGTTCACTCATATGCAGATGACTCAACGCTTCACAGTTCCTGTCCACGTAACCACCATTTACAGTGTATGATATTTTTAACCCCAAACTCAGCAAAGCAATCTCCTTAAAACAAGACATACAAGATCACTTAATGGGGCTAAGATGATACATTCCCTTTTAATGCTAGGAAAATCAGTCTATTCAGTTTGCTAATAGATTCTGCCTGATTCCTTTATTATTTTTAGTGCAACCAACATTCCGAAATCTAACAGCATTGGTAAACTAGTTTTTTTCGCGTGGATTTCCATCTTTTATAGCTGATATTGATTCATTCATTAATTCATGTATTTTTGCTGCTCTTCGTTTTATTTGTTCTTTGACGCACATTGATTTTGCATGCAGGTAAAGTTTTTTCGGCTCCATATGACCCAGTTGTTGTGGCGCCAAGATATTATTAAATAATGTGTAACAGTACTCTGCTGGACCTCTCAC
>JAGKTI010018008.1:0-18044 GCA_018397915.1 Birgus latro
GTGTGTGTGTGTGTGTGTGTGTGTGCTTGTGCTTTACATTCAACTGTCACTCTAGTTTCATTTTGCTTTTAATCCTGTATCACTGTCTACTAGTTTTATTTTTCCATTGCCTCCCGTTCTCTCTGTTATTAGTCTTGCCTTTCGTTATCGATTTTAACATAAGAAATCTTAATAGCTTCCCGCCATCTTTCTTTCCCTTCCCTAAATTTCCTTCTCACTTTCATTCCCTGTTAATCTAAACATCTTCCCTCTCTTTCCTTCTCATCTTCCTACTTCTCTCTTCCTCTCCGATTTCTTTCTCTTCTCTGTCTCTTTCACTCTCCTCCTTCGCAATCTTCTTTTGTTTTCTCGTTCTCGTTTTCTTTTCTTGTTCTTTCAACCTTTCTTATATCCCTCCCATCCTTTCCCGTAGTCTCCTTACCTTCCTCCTCCCTTTGCTGCCAGCTAGCCTTTCTGCAAAGCCCTTGAGTGGTTTTCCAACCTGGAACTCTTCGTCTCATAAACTTGCTCCAGGGAAGAAGGGATATTATCTGGGTCGTAGTATTGTACGATATTTTGGTATCACCAGTAACCACGACCACCACCACCAGTATTCTTCTCCTCCAACCCCCCTCAGCATCTTCCTAACTATTGCCATCACTCATTTTTGTACGATCGCAAATGGCCGGGTAGGACACTGAAACAGAAAAATGTAAAAGAAAAAAGCACGGTGAACGAAAAACTCGTGTGTTAAGAGTGCAAAGCTGGTAATTAGCTTTGTTTGTATTTTATTGTCTCCGGAGTCCGGGTAAATTTACATCTATGTTCTCTGTCTGTCTGTCTGTCTGTCTCTCGATGGAGAGAGGGATGTCTATCGAACGAAGATACATACCGACAGTGCCTCCCAAATTAACACACAGATAAATCAGAATGTACATCAAAAACTACTGAAGAAATCATCAGTCGCAAGAGAGGGCATATAAAAACTATAAACGTACAGGTAATCACGATGAAATTATTGAACAGTTTAAATTTCAGTGGCATTAGACGAAAATTATTTGAAAACTAAACGAAATTATCTAGCAAAAACGGTCGTGAAGAATATTCAAACCAAACTCTCTTTTTCATTATGTGGTCAGTAGCAGCTAGAAAGCATGAAGAGAGCGCATACCGCCGCCAATGCCATTGCCATTGAAAAGGATCCGGATCTGTGGAGATATTGTGTGGATTACGTAGGATCCGGCCCCGCCCGCAGATTTAATCAATTGGTCCTTGACCCATGGCCCACTCTTCAACATTTTTTTTTTTTTTAATTCGGTAAGAAGTTTTGGAGATATTGTGTGGGATACACAGGATTCGGATTATGATCCACCCCAATATTTATTCAGTTTATTCTTTCCCATGGCCCACCTTTCCACGAAATTTCGGTAAAATTCATTGAGAACTTTTGGAGATATTGTGTGGACAAACAAACAGACAAACATAGATGAATAACATAACCTCCTCCAACTTCGTTGATGGAGGTAAAACTGTAAAAGACAGCATAGGCCCTCTGCTAGACTCGGAAGATTTCGTCCATGAAACCAAACAATAGGAGTAATACTTAACAACTCCTTCCACAGTGTTTTCACTAGAGAAAACAATGTAAACATTCCTAATCCACAATCTGTTTTCTCAGGACCAGACGATAAGTTATCAATGAAGGAAGTAACAGCAAATTATTATTATTATTATATTTTTTACGTGTCCGACTCTGGGCAAAGGCTTCAGTGCCTATTCCCAAGTTCCAGTAGTCCTCCTCCATCTGCACATGTCACCACTTCGGCGCTAACACACCATCCATACTGAATACATGCTAGGGCTGTCTCATACAGGACTGGTGTACTGGTATTATCGGGGGTACTTTTATGACATGTCGGCGGGTCATGTGGTAGATCAGAAAAGTCTGCTTTTTTATGAAATTCAAATCCTTTAATTCTTATGCCCCAGCCGGGATTCGAACCTGGGTCCGTTAGGACTGCAGGCCGCCTCTCTACCGATTCTGTCACCGCCTTCCCCCAAATTAAATTTCTTTCAGAATATCGACCCAGACAAATCAACTTGCCAAGTTCGGATATCCTAGCACACTGCATGAATAGTACATTTTTCTTATTTGCAAGGGAGAACGAACCAAAGACCAGAAGCCAGCAGGACTGATCCCTCCAAGAAAAAAAAAAAAAGCAATAGAACAGAGAGCCACATTCAAGATCCGTTCATTTCGAGATGCCTGGACGCACTGCATTTAAAATAAAAGAGATTATAGGCAGTACGAAATACAGACACAAGAAGACAGTTGGCAGTACGGAATACAGACACAGGAAGACAGTTTGAGTTGACCTATTGCAAACATGAAGAGCCGAGCGTAACGGTTAACTCCTGCATTAGAGTTGGACAGAAAAGGGATGAGGGTTTGCTACCAGATGGATGGTAAGCACCTGCCGTAGTGGTGGGGGATGTAGCGATAGAAAAGAGATAAAGATGCAGCAGTGCAATGAAGAGTCAGAGGTTGAAGGGAGCCAGAAAGAAGAGCGGAGTTAATAAGATGGAAAGTCTTTGAATCCAACTTGTTGAGAACAGCTGTGTGTGGGGAGCCTCCCTTTGCAAAGGAGTTGTATTCTACACATGGACGAATAAAACCTCAATATAAAGTTCAGCAACTGCACAGAGGGAAGGCATAGAGTTGGCATAGCACACCCAATCACTTCGAGGCAGATTTTACACGCGAGGAAAAATTATCTTTCCACGATTATCCCGAGAGAATGAAACCCCAAGTATGTTCAATATGATGAAACTTTGAGTTGGATATTGTTAATGAAGAGATGACACTTCTGCGTACGATTTTAACTTTTTTTGCATTAAAGACAACAAGGTTATGACCTAAGTCAGATATTAAGTGTGGCCTAACCTCATCCCATGTATATTGAGGTAACTGCTGATATGGATGCTGTGAGAAGCGAATGGAAAGGTGAAGGGTGAAGTCATGTTATGAGTGGATAAGGTTAGACGGTTACTGATGATCAGAAGGAAAAGAGGTGGTGATAAGACAGAGCCCTAAGGAACACCACTGTTGATAGCTCTAGGAGAAGAATGGTAGCCACCTACACAGCAGCCACAGAACGACCTGGAAGGAAGCTAGAGATGAGTGCATACGTAGGATAGGAACCGTAAGAGGGAAATTTGGAAAATAAAGATTTATGCCAAACTCGATCGAAGGCCTTTGAGATGCCAAGCACAAAGGAAAAATTTGTGTTAATGTCCCGAAATGAGGATGACAAGGAGTGTGAAAGGAAGGTGAGAAGATCGCCAGAGAAATGCCCATAGAGGAACTCATTCTGGCTGTTGGAAAGGTTCTGATAGGAAAGGAGCTACGAATTTTTTTGTTAACAATAAATTAAAAACGTTAGTAGAACAGGACGTTAACCTCTTTGCTCCCAGAGGTCCTGTCCGAGAAATTATGCTGGAAAAGTGCTCCGCGTACCGTCCCCCAGCCTGTCGGCTCATAGTCGCCAAACTCATAGGACCCTAACCCCGGGGTTCCTGTATTTACTAGATTTTCAAAATGCCCACGTGGCACAAAGGGATTAAAGAAACTGGTAGATTTTTCAGAGTTTAACCCCTTTGCTCCCAGAGGTCCCCTGCGAGGGATTATGCTGGAAAGGTGCTCGGCGTACCGCCCCCCCCCCCCGCCTGTCAGCTCATAGTCGCGAACCTCACAGGTCCCTAACCCCGGGGTTCCTTTCATTACTACATTTTGAAAATGCTCAGTTCCGTACCATACTAGGGACACGGGGCACAAAGGGGTTAAAGCAACTGGGCAATAGTTTGCTTCAACTGTTTTTGTTAAGAATAGATTAAAAACGTTAGAAATACAGGATGTTAAAGCAGCTGGGCTATAATTATATAGCTGGGACTTAAGGAAATCAAAAATGGAAAGGAACGCCTCCTAATTTTAGGATTAAAGAACAAAATGAAATAACAGAGGCACTTTTAAAATAAATTAGTATAAAAGAATCTGAAAAAAAATAATTAAAGAAGATCCTAAACTTTGGATTAAGAAATATTTTAAAGCTGCCTCTGAAGAGTATTGGTTATTTTTAATGATCATAAGAGGAACAAATGCTAATAAATTTAATTTTAATCCTACTCAGGCTCTAAAACATGAGCTGGATGAAATAGAAAGAAAAGTTCCTAAAATTAACGTAGAAAAAAAAACTAAGTTAGGAAAAGTAAAGTAAATTCAAAAGAGGAAAGCTCCTAAATTAATGAAAAATATGTTAGTTCTTTTGTTTGGTTAGGTATAGGTAGAATAAAAACTACAAATTTAACATTATCACCGTTTATCTCTTAAAAGAACTATACCTTGTGTGTTAAGAAACACGTTAAAAAGAAAGGAAAATGCCCATAAGTGGGGTATGAACCCATTAGCTTAAACTTAGCTTATTTTTGTTAAGTTTATTCACCAGAAGTAATTATACTATAATAGGTTTAAATGACCCACATTTAAACTTCAGTCATCTGGTGAGATAAAATTTAAGCTTCATCAGATGATGTAACTCATGATAAGAAGGACTTAACGGATACTCTTTCAACTACGATTGGCATAAAACCGTGATTAGCACCACAGATTTCTGAACATTTGCCGTAAAATAAGCCTGGGCGAGAAATTAAGAATATAATTTGGTTTAAACGACCTGGAATACATCGACTTTCACTCCTAATGCAGCTGCTGTTCAGGAATGAATGACATCTTCTGCTCTCACTAACACTCGGATTAGAGTGTTAAATGGTAGAACAGCTCGACTGTCAACATCCAGTAGCCGAAATCCGGCTTCTCCCAATTCGTTAGTTGGGATCATGAATGAATCAAATTCTAGTTGGGAGAAATCAGAGTATTCATAGCTTCAGTAACACTTGGATATGTTGACTTCATCTAACAGATAGATAAAGAAGTCGTAGTGAAGGTAGGGCAAAGAAAAAAAAAATAAAATTAAGGCAGGAAGAACAGTTCAAAGTACCTCAATTGTTTGGTTTTCTAGAATCGATTGATAAATGTGTTAAAAAATAATCTTGATATTATATATCCTACAAGAGTTGTAATTAGACTAAGAACTACTATTGCGTGATCATGAAAAAAAAAAAAAAAATGTTCTATAAGGGGAGAGCTTTGTGTTGTAATCCTATATGCCCTCAAGTTGCCATTAGTTGATTCTAAAAGAAAACTACATTCTCATCCGTAGGTCCTAAGCCTAATGCATTAATCTGCCATTTTAGAAGTTAGAGACTAAAGGAATTTCTATGTATCTGTGATCTGCAGGAGGATATGCATGTTTTCACTCAACAGAAGTAGGAAAGTACATTGAGAATACAACAACACGGTAAGAGACTAATCTTTCTCAGATAATATTATTGAATCCTAGAACGGCTACTAAGGAAATTATGGACCCTAGAGACGATACAATATTTCAGGCTGTATAAGCATCAGGATAATAGGAATATCGTCGAGTATTCCATTTAATCCTAAGAAGTGTTGAGGGAAAAAAGTATTGTTGACTCCTAAGAACATAGTACAAAAATGAATTTTAAGTCATTTAGGATTTAGTGCTAGTCCAGTAAACACAGGATAGTGTGCTAGTTCTGCAAAAATTCCAAAGACAGCACCCATTGAAAGTACAGAATGGAAATGTACCACAACATAGTAAGTGTCGTGTAGGATAACGTCAATTGATGAATTAGCTAGCACTACTCCTGTTAGACCTCCAACTGTAAATAAGAAAATGAATCCCAATCCCCAGCACATAGAAGGTCTATAACTGATTTGTGTTCCATGAAGAGTTCTTAGTCATCTACAAATTTTAATTCCTGTGGGAACTGCAATAATTCTAGTAGCTGATGTAAAATATGCTCGAGTGTCTACGTCTGTTCCTACAGTAAACATGTGGTGGGCTCATACTACAAATCCAAGGATACCAATAGCTAGCATGGCATAAATTATTCCTAATCTACGCATGTAGATCATGACACAAATTGTAGGAGTAGGGAGGGTAGGGAGATTAATCCTTTCAGGAGCAGAATTGACATTACATAAGTGGATCCTACCATCACCCACAATGACCTCAAAAAGCTGAAAGGTCATATCATCATCTACAGAGCAGCAGAGAAGTTGATGTGGTATGGAGGAACGACTGTAATGAGACAATTCCTGGGCAGGTGAACATATGAAATGTAGCCAGTAAGTGAGGGAGCCTCTCTCCCAGGTAGATGACGACCAACAAAAGCTCCTTGAATTAATATAACATGCAGGTGATGGCGACATACATGGCTCTTGAATGCAGAAAGTTCAAATGACTTTTGACTCCACAGGCATTCCGAGAGATAACATGAAGTGGCATTCGGTTAGTGAATTTTACATTTAGGTTTCCAGGAGTCAGGTGGGGATGAGAAGGGTGAATTAGCAGTTTTATGGTGTAGTATGTGAGAGGTCCTTTGTCGAGAGATCACTGATCCTCTCAAGATGAAAGGTGATAGCATCCAGCTTCCCTGTGAGGGTGGTGATAGTATTTATGATAACCAAATGAGACAACAAAAGAAGAGAGTGTGCTTTCGGTGCTGGTTTCCTGACTGACCAGGCCATTGACGCGTGCATCAGTGGCATCAAAGTGTGCTATAAGCACTATGCACTGACACATTAGAGAGTCGACGGCTTCACAGAAGGCAGTACTCGGATTTGTGCAATATCGGGAGTGAAAGAAGAGGCAGGTGAAGTGGCAGCATCCAGCGGCAGTATGTGGTGGTGGTGGCAGTAGTGGTGATGGTGAGTGTGGTTCTAGCGGTTGCAGCAGGGCTTGAACATTTGGTACAACCATGTCCTGCATTGGCTTCTGGCTTATAACAATGAGGACTGTCAGGGGGAAAATGTAATATTGTATAATTGGAGTATACAATGTATAGCTGTGTGCTAGGAATGACTATCGAGTCATTTATTACGAGAGAATAGACTCGTGAAATCAAGTGGCGATTTCACTTTATGCTGGCTTACTTCGCCAATTCTCTAGAGTTGAGAATTTATAGACTTTCTCAACAGTAGACAGCAGAGACTAAACGCTCAAGTAGGCTGTAATATTGTACCATTGGCCTCTGAGAAAGTTAGTTTCTCCCCTTAACATTCGAATAATAATAATAATAATAATAATAAGCAGGATCTTGGCTGAGCCAAACTCCTAGCTAGCACAATGGATTTAAGGATTAATACCCAAAAGCTGGCTTAAGTACCAGTCGTGATTAATATAAGGAATTGTGTTAACGTGGAGTAGCAAAAGTGTACTAAATATGTGGGGAAATTAAACACGACTGTTACATTTAACAAAGCTCAAGAAAACGAACTGTAAATTTATTGAATACAAGAAAATAAATTTACGTTACATGACTCCAATTCAAATCAAGAAAGGGAAACACACTCACTCAAACACTCAGACAAATAGCTAAATAACTCCAAAACTTAAGCCTAGGAAAACAAAAGGAAATACTAATCGGTATAGAAGACCGTGCTGCTGTAGACGATCACCAAGCTGGTGGGAGCTTCGGGAATACACGCCAGTATAAGCTGAGATCTGAAATTGCTAAGAAAAGTGATCACTCGAGCTTTCGTGAAGCACAACCCTCATGCACCGAGACTACAAGACAGACTGGCTATGTTTTCGAGTGTCCGACGTGAGGAGCGTGTGAAAGGGTGTGGCCGGGCAACGGCCAGGGAGGCGGAAGTGATAATTCAGAAATTATCGCTCAGAGGAATGCACCGTCTGAACATAAAAACAATCACTCGCGAAAGAATGACGAAAGTTTTGACAACTTGATGCGAATATAAGTACGCGAGCGGACGGTTGAGAGAATGAGCGAAATCTCGTGCATTTCAGAATCATTCGTTGCTCCCGCAAAATCACTCGATGTCACAATTTACATTACATAATTTTACGATGTACAAAATTCGTGACAAGGACATCTCCACTGTTAGGCACGTGGTTCAGGTATGAGTAGCAGTTCTGAAGTAGAAGTGGTAGTAGCAGTGGTGGGTGGTGAAGGGGTGCGATATGGGCAAGATTCTGGGAGGCATAGTCGGCAGCACACCATGCACACTTCTCTGAGGCAGAGCAGTAGCATGATATATGTCCGATTCCCCAGCATCTGAAGATCCATGTCTGTTCGCCCTTCATTCTGCATAGCTTGCACGATGGCAGACAAGGGAAGAAATTGAAACTGACAACTGGTGGAGGAGGGTCTGGGAGACTCCAGGTGACAACACGCCAGTTGGTGTGGATCCCATTTTGATGGAAATGACAAGCAGTGTAAATGCCAGGTAGTTCTTTGGCCAAGGAAGGATCAATGCCAACATGGTGGTGGGTGATGAGGTAGGTAGAGAACTTACAGGGCCTGTCGAATGAGTCCTGAACATCGAGGAACAAGGACAGGGACTCATCACACGTGACCCTGTCTATGTTGTCTGTATGTCGTCTTAAGTTATAGACAAAGTGGAAGGTGGCAGCAGACATCTTGACCTCAGCTAGCTCCCAATCGAGACGGAGTCTTGGCAACTTCAGATAGCCAACAATGCACAATGCTTCATATCAATAGTTGGGTACTCTTTGAAGAAGAGTTCGATGTACTCAGCCCCGGGAGGAACTGATGGAGGCTGGGAAGGTGTTCTCTGAGGAGTAAGGTGGAGGAGGAAGAGATCAGGAACCCTGCACTGAAGAAGTCTCAATGCACTTGGATGTTTTTGCAATAGGAGACACTAGTTCACTGTCGATATCCGAAGCGTGTTCCCCTGGGCGTTTGGTGGAGGTGGAGCCCTGGATGACATGGTGGGGGACTACAGATTGAGGCAGCCAGGGAGTCACCATGACTGCAGCAGATGTGGAGCTCGGTTATCTATGAAGATGAAGTGGAGGTCAAGTTTCCTCATATGGGACGTCGTCATCACTGAGCACTAAGTCGACCTCAAGATCAGCGTGGGTGGCAGGTCCAGAGTATGTCATATCACCACCAGTGAAGTGGAGTTGGTGCTCATACTCGGGCAGAGGGACATAACTATGACTAAACTGCATGTCACGCTCCTTGCACTGTACCTGCACAGACACCAGAAATTCCAACCGGAAGAGACTGGCTGGGTGTATGAGTTATATAAAAAATACTGACAAAGTAAAGAAAAAACGTACATTCCCAGGTGACACTACACTAAAGACTAGGTCTTACTATAGCTCTCTGTCAAGGCTGGAGGGTGGCAGCTTGCTAGATCCTTCAGAATTTCGTCAAACTCAGGAGAGCTTTCTCACGGGTTTTTCTACCTTTCGCGAGCGCCACCTGTCGTCCTCTTAGCGGAGTATTTTATCATTTCTACCTCTTGCTGAATGAAGCAGCTTCATTGATGGATTTTGATCGAGTTGGTGAGGAGGTTCGTCTACCCAGGATACAACAGGCTATTCTCTCAAGGACTAGGGTATCTGAACCATGAAATCCTGCTCTCTGCAGCACATTCAGTGTCAGCCTGGAAAACTGCAGAATCACCTTAACACTTTCAGCTGGAGAATGTCTACTTCACTATGTTTAAGATAACATCAATTATATTTAGCTATGGAGAACCAACTAGTAATAAAGGGGTTCATGAAGGCTACATCTTAGCCACTCTACTTCGAAACGACTCTCCAAAGTTGAAAGTCATACGGATATAATAAAAATAACAGTAGACGCAATAAATGCAAGCCTCAGGGCTCACTGGTATAGAACTCGCTCCAAACAGTAACTATGCTTGGAAGGCAAAAAAGAGCACGCGCTTGTATTACGATGACTGTTTTACACCTGATTCATTTGTGCTCATCTTACAGTAGTTTTTGAGCCGTCCTTTTACAGACTGCGGAACTATAAAACAATGATAAAAGGGGATAAAAACCCTAAGCGGGGTGGGTCAACATATTAGGCCCAAGTACAATCGCCCAAAGAAGTGATGACCCGATTCCCAGTACCTATCGCTCAGAAAGTGGTATCTGGCAACTGTCCCGGCCATGTTATATTTTTATATATTGCACACCGGAAAGAGCAGTATTTGGGTAAACACCGAGTACATCTCGCATTACGGAAGAGGAAACCACAGTACACTAAAGTTGAGGCTTAGCAGTACGAATGAATGTGAAACGCACTCCCTATCGCTCAACGGTCTCAGGGTTAAAATGCGGAGAAACTCTCGTAATACTTATTTTCCATTCAAAATCAACAATACTGAAGGAAATGTGTCCCATAAAATAAAACCCGCTGATAATCGTAATGTCTACATCAGTAGTGCCATCAAACCAGAAAAATAAACATCTAAAGGTATATTATTATCCACGTTTAATTCTCCATGCGGGATGTTATTCACGCGGGTAAACCCGTAAGTCCTGAAAGCAAGATGGATCGTCAACAAAAAAAGGGATTAAAGAATCCCCGAGCTAGACCTTACAATGAGATCATATAGCCCCGCTAGGTAACAGGAGGGCGCTACCCCTCCCGGCACGGCAGTCCCGGGCCCGGCTCGAACTCGCGACTCCCTGGTCTCGAGCTCGATGCTCTACCTCTGAGCCACCGTGCCCCCGGATCGTCAACAAGAAACTACAGCCTATCGGGGCAAGCAGATTATTGCTCTTTCTTAGCAAATATTCCAGTAAGACAGATATACTGGCACCTTGACAGTTAACAGATAGATAAGCGATATAGGAAATTTGCTACTGGAGCCCCACGTAGCACAAGACGGATTACTACATGTGCCCAAGAACAACCACTTACCACTTGTGTTGCTATTAAGAAGCAAATTAATCTGCCGGCATTCAGTGACGTTAGTGAAACAAACCAGTGCAATCATAAGTGGAAAACTGATCATTTTTATTCACATGAAATTCCAACATGTTATAAAACATGTAGGGCAGTTGCATGGAAGAACTAAAGAGGAAGAGGTTGATAGTCAAAAGCATCAATGCGTCAATGAAGATAATTAAAACCAAAAAGAATTATATTAAAAATAAGGGAGAGGGGGGAACCGTGACAAAGGTCGAGACGCCCTCCCCTCCTGTAGCGTGGTAATGACTGGCGGAAGGCCTGCCCTGCCGTGCAATGTTGCCAAAGGAAAAATTATTGAAATCCGCTAAATTAGTTTCAGATGCGGTAAAAATCCGCCAGACTGAGGGAAATTAGCGAAAAAAGAAATGGGCAAGACCTAAAAAAAAATAGGCAAGACCTAAAAAAAAAAAAGAGCTAGAGAAATGTAATAATTTTATACCAGCTAGACTGCTTTTGAAATCTCTAAATTTAGCGGGAAAATAGCTTCATTGGTAACTGCTGGTATGAATCGTGAAAACGTGCCAGATTTTTTTTTTTTATTGATCTATTAGAGAGAAAAAAAAAGGCTAAACTTAACTAGTATTTTCGCAAGATTAATTCTTTTTACACCATAAATAATGTTTGCAGGGCAGGCAAAGACTGTTTCTGTCTCCTAAATGAATGTTGCCAGACCCAGGGCGTTTTGTCCGAAACTTAATGAAAGCGAGTCATCACTTCTTTGGGCGATCGTACAGTAGATCAATGGTAATTTTCAGGCCAAAAGGCCCAGAAGTAAAGGCGTGAAGTCGTAGGAATGAACGTTATTAAGCAGAAAGAGGAAGAAACCAAAAACACCAAAATGAAACACTAAGACGAAACACAACAAAAGTAAAGCAATATCACTTTGGGAAATGTTAAATGACGTTACTATAATGGAAAGGTAAGTATTAAAGTGAATCACTGTAAATTATAATGCTGTGTGTGTGTGTGTGTGTGTGTGTGTGTGTGTGTACAAATTTGCAAGCTATCTTCCTTTTGGAGCTTGGTGGGTGAGTAGGTAGGTTGTTTGTCGATTGGCTGGGATGGGGTGAGGTGGGGTGGGATTATAGGTAGGTGACCTGGCGGGGGCGGGCATATTTTTGGGGGATGGGTTGGGTGAGCGGGTGGAAACGTTTGGGTGGGTAATCGAGGTAGGGTGGTCGGGTCGGCGAGGGTAGGGGAAGGTCGTTTGTGGATTGGGCAGGTGGGTGGGTGAGTAAGGTGGGTATGTTGGTGGTCAGACAAGATGGGTAGGTTTATGGGCAGGGTGGGTAGATGGATGTGCAGTTTGGGAGGTCAGGGTGGGTGAGCAGGTGGGTGTGCAGGGTGGGTGGGCATGGTGGGTGATTGTTCTAGAGTATAAGTTAATCTTAACCTGACTTACCATGCTTATTCCAAAGATAGAGTTAATAATACAAATTACACAAATCAGTGTCTATCCATTTGACAAGCATTCCTCCAGTTGTTTAAAATATACACCAGTAAAGAGAGAAACTGCGTTGGGCCATTTATAATCACTAATTTGGTTGTTAATTACGTGCGACATATTTAACTGCTGAACTAAATTATAGCCCTCAGTTATTCCGTGTTGTACCTGACACAACTGTTCGCTTGCAAAATTTCATAATTATACCATTAAGACAGTTAGTCCTTGTCCACAGGATAGGGAATATCTATTTTCGTAGCTGTTTGTCTATCATTCTCTGTCTTCCATCTCACTATCTACCTACCTGCTTGTCTCCGTCTCTGTCGTATCTACCTGACTGTCTATCTGTCTGTCTCCCTGTTTCAGTGTTAAACTATAAATTAAATATCAGGGGTAGATATGATACCTGACTGTCTATCTGTCTGTCTCCCTGTTTCAGTGTTAAACTATAAATTAAATATCAGGGGTAGATATGAAAACAATAAAAAATATTAGAGAAAGACTCGCCTCTTCGGAAACGAAACGCATTGACAAAAATTACATTTTCATTCTCTGTAATGATTCCATACCCCTCGTATGATCATCAGATCTATTCAGTAAACAATCGGCTTAGACATGTTAATAACTATATCTCCCTTACGAAATGGTGCTGTACAACTCCACTTCTCCACATTTTTTTTTTTTTTCATAGAGCTGGTTCCTACAATCAGCAAATTGGATTCTTTCCACAGCATTTATTTCAGGCACACATGCTGCCTCATTCTTCAACTTTTTCACAGCTGCCCTCACTTCATATATTGTCACATTCTGTGGTACCAAATTCTCACCCTGTGCACCACCAAAAAAACTTCCCCAGTCTCCATATTTCAGTATCAAAAAGAGTAACAAATTTTCCAAACCCTCCCCCCTTTTTTTCAGTTTCACCACTTATATTTCCTTGTCAGTATTTAAAATTCCTTTCTACTGTTTGCATACCTATCAAATTTATATAAAAAACAAAGAAGAAGAAGAAGACATAGCTGCATGTTATACACTTTTCTGGCAATGAAGGAACTTAGGAGCTTATCCAGTGCTCCCTTAATCTTTAGGTGGAAAGATTTTACATGAATTTAATATTATATACATTTTTTTCTTGATAAGGAAGGATTGCTGCGTTGCTGATAATTACACAAGCAAAGTGTGATAACCCGAGTACGACTTCTAACAATAAATCGCGGGACCATTGATCACCAGATCTGGAAACACTTCTGGAGTAGCAGGTAGAGCAATAGATGTCTGCTGTGCAACAATGGTCATGAGTATTGGTGTCAGACTCTTCCCCTTGATGTTACGCCCACAGTGATTAGCTACTTTAAAGTTGCTTAAGCAGACAAAAAATAATAATTTATTTCATTTTTGTCATTAACTATGCCAGAAATTAAACTACAAGTATACTGTACAGTTTGTAACAAAAATGAACAAACTTTCAGTTATGAATACTTTGTTTTTTAGCTGGACATTGAAGAGACTACATTATACTAGAAAAAAAATCTAAAATTAATGACTGTTAAATACGAATGGCAAAAGTGCACAGATAAGAGATGAAAGAAGCATAGAAACAAGAAAACATTCAGGGTGGGAGGAGATTTGGAGACCTATACCCATTACTATATTCCACACTTTAGCCACAGACTTTTAGCTGGTGGAATGTAGTAACTACATGCACATTACACACTACACTTCCTTTTCAAAATACAACAAAAAAATGGCTCGGAATAACCAGGCCTCGGAGTCCCCATGATGGGGGGAGGGACCATAAATCCCCCCATCCGCCCCTCTCCCGGTGATGACTCAGCGAGATGCCTGGAACCACTGTCTGACTTACTTCCTCTTCATTTCTGCAACATTCCCGGCCTTTCCTCTAACTTTCTCTCTGTCGAACACCACCTCTCCTCCTCTAAACCTCACCTTCTCTTCCTGACAGAGACTCAGCTGTCTGAGGCACCTGACAGCAAACCCTTTTCTGTTTCCTCCTACATTCTCTATACTCATTTCAAAGCCAAAGGAGGCTGTTGTGTATATGTACGCAACGACTTACCTTGCTCTTGTGTTCCTGAACGTGACTTCTGAATTCTCTACTCACTGGCTTCGGCTTTCCTGTCATTCTCTGACTAAAATATCTGTGCTGTTTACTTATCCCCTAATTCTACTGACTATGAAAAATTCTTCGACTATCTTACTTCTACGATGGAATACATTCATCCCATTTCTCCTTTCTCTGAAATCTACATTCTAGGAGATTTCGATGCTCACCACCACCTTTGGCTCTCCTTTCCTTTCACTGATCCACCTGGTGAACAAGCCTACATCTTTTCTATCCTTAATAACCTAGAGCAGCTTGTACAGCACTCTGCCATCCCTGACCGCCTTGGAGAGAGTTCCAACATACTTGTCCGTTTCGTTACAACTACTCCTGCTTACACTGTTAATCTTTCCTCTCCATTGGGCTCCTCCGATCACAACCTCATTTCCTTGACCTGTCCTATCACTCCGGTGTGGCCTGTGGACCCCCAAAAGAAACGTCGACTGTGGCACTTTGGAGCTGCGGATTGGGAGGTCCTCAAGCAGTACTCCTTTGATTTCCTTGGAATGATTATTGCTTCCATGGCCGGGAGCCATCTGAGTGTGCTTTGCACATTACGGAGTTATTCTCTCGGTCAAGGAAGCATTCATTCCCTTCTCGTATCCCTTGACTAATGCAAGAAAGCATTGGTTTAATCACGCTTGTTCTAATGCTGTCCGAAACAGATAAGGCAGATCTCTCTGCTCAGACTTTCTCCTCCAAGTCCACCTTAGACGATGCCGGTGCTGTTCCTCCATCACTTCCCCCCCTCTGACTTCCACATGGCTGACATTAAATTTCTTCATCTGATGTATTTTCTGCCATCACTGGCCTTAACACTAACAAGGCATATAGGCCTGATGGAGTCCCTCCTGTTGTCCTCAAGAACTGTGCTTCTTTGCTTACACGCTGCCTAGGTAAACTCTTTTGCCTTTGTCTTTCAACGTGTACCTTTCGTTCTTGCTGGAAGTTTGCTCTCATTTAGCCAGTCCCAAAGAAGGGTGACCATTCCCAACCCTCTATCGTTCAATTGCTTTAACATCCTGTGTCTCAAAAGTTTTTGAGTCAGTTCTTGATAGAAAAATTTTAAAACATATTTCGTCTCACAACTTTCTTTCCGATCGTCAGTATGGGTTCCGTCAGGTACGCTCTACTGGGGATCTTCTAATTTACCTTTCAGACTCCTTGTCATCCTCCTTTCGGGACTTTGGCGAACGCTTTACCATTGCACTTGACATCTCAAAGGCTTTCGATCGAGTCTGGCATGGATCTTAAATTTCCAAATTGCCCTCTTACGGTTTCTGTCCTTCTATCTGTGCCTTCATCTATTGCTTCCTTTCTGGTCATTCTGTAGCTGCTGTTGTAGACGGCCATTGTTCTTCTGCTAGATCTTTCAACAGTAGTGTTTTTCAGGGTTCTGTCCTATCACCAACTCACTTCCTTTTATTCATCAATGACCTTCTCAGCTGCACATCTAAACCTATCCACTCGTACTCTGATGTTTCCATCCTTCATCTTTCCATTTGGTTCTCGCAACGTCCATCTCAGCAGTTACTTCAACAAACAAGGGATGAGGCTATGGCACACCTAATTTCTGTCTTGGCTCGTATCTCTGACTGGGGTAAAAATAATCTTGTTTTTAATGCATCAAATATTCAGTTTTTACACCTATTAACCCCACACAATCTTCCACATGAATACCCACTAATGTTTAATAATATCCAGCTCAATCCTGCATCATCCTTGAACATGATTGGGGTTTCATTCACTCGGGACTTATCTTGGAAAGATTGCCCCTCTTGTGAAATCTGCTTCCAAGAGATTAGGTGTGCTAAGCCGACTCCGTACCTTCTTTAGCCCTGCGCAGTTATTGACTTTAAACACGGGTTTTATTCGCCCCTCTCTAGAGTACACCTCTCATATGTGAGGAGGATCCCCACATACAGCTCTTCTCAATAGGGTGAAGTCAAGGGCTCAATCGGAGGAGAGGTGGCCTGTAGTTCTGCCGGACCCAGGTTTAAAACCCTGCTTGGGCACGAAACAGTTTAAGGATTTGAATTTCATATAAAGCATACTCTACTGATCTCCCAGAAGACTCGCCCACATGTCTTAAAATACCCCGTCTAATGCCAATACACCGGTCCTGCATGAGAAAGCCTTAACATGCATTCAATATGGACGGTGGGTGAGGGCGCCGAAGTGGTGACTTGTGGAGGTGTATGGTATGTAGGAGGACTACTGGGCCTTGGGAGCAGGCTGTGAAGCCTATGCTCAGAATCGGACACATAAAAAAAAAAAAAAAGGAAGGAAGCATTTGTTAGTTATGGGGCATGCTAATGAAGAAGTAGCAAAACTCAGAAATGAACCTATCAAAAACAGCAGAAGAATTTCACGGAGAACTGAATACAGTAACAACGCAACTTAAGATTTAGTTCACCAGTAAAGGGCATACTGTGAGAGCGTGACGAGCGAGCTAACGTTTGTAGCTGCGCATATCATCATCATTTCATCTTGGTGTAAATTTCAACATTTCTGGTGAAGTAGTTGAACACGAACAGAAGAACAATTGAGCTAACATATTTCCTTTCTCAAGTTTTCTCTCTCTCATGTTTTCTCCCTGGATGTGCATATAGCAAGGCTCCAAGGCATTTATCACACGTGCAAAGCTCATTTCTCTGCTCCCGACTTGCCATGTCAACGAACTGCATCGGTAAATTCTTGCCTATTGATAGAATGGTAAAACCCGTAAATGGGGCGATTAGCCTTGCTGATGTCTCCCCCCCAAACCCATAAAGCGTTCATGTAAAACTATGAGCGAAATATCCGATATTTAATTGTTAGAGCTCATGCAGGAAAAAATAGTGTCACAACAGCAGATCTTTCTAAATGTAACTTTATAGTGGAGCATGTCAAATGAAGCCCTTGGTACACTTCCTTGGAGAGACACGATTCCATGGGGGTTTCTTTGGTCTCATGAGTAAATATATAACTAAAAACAATATTTATTGAATGTATCTAATACCTGCAGAAAGAATCGCTTCTCTATCTCACTTAGTAGAAAACTTATTAGTCTGTGAAAAACATCGCCGTCGGGCTGTGTTGTGTCAGGCCAGGCCAGGTCATGTCGAGCTCCTTTTTTCTCAGCTAAACATAGAGCAAACATCGCTCCGCTCGCTCCGCTCTTTTACTCATAATAATAGGATACTGGTGGATGCATCATTTGCCATCACTGTATTAGAAGAATTAACGAAAGCCTTGAGAGGAATAGAAAGGGAGGGAATAAGGATGGTCTCCCCACTGATCCTATTACTGATTTTGAAGTAAACGAACTAGCAATACCATCTACGAAATGCTTACAAACCAGAGAAGTAAGAAAACCAGATTTTTTTTCTTTATTGTGCTCCTCAAAATGACGACAGCAACGGCCTGAAGAACTAGCGTCCAATACATGTGTCTTTTTGTTGTGCACCAAGTTTTCTCAGCAATTCTGCTTAATCACGCATATACAGTATCCCATCCATACTCCCATTCCCTCATACTCTCACCTACCATTTAGTTTCAGTTAATCCACATACATCCACTTTCGCACCCTCAAGCACCTAGACAATCACTCTCTCTTTC
>JAGKTI010018009.1:0-18043 GCA_018397915.1 Birgus latro
ACGACTATCGCCTTCAAATACGATAGAGCTGAGTTTGTGTTTTAGTGGTCATTGTGGCTGCGAATTTTATTACACCTGGTAAAACGAAGGGTCCAGCGTTCGTGCCCCGAATTAACAAACACATTTTTCAGAATCCCCAAATCGCCTTTCCTCAACAGGTTTGTGTATTCTGGGCTCGAGGGGATACCATAGATAGGCCTATCCATAGTCTGAGTGTATGAGTTGCGGATGAAGCTCTCAGCTCTGACTTTTTCAAGTAGGGTACTATGATATCTGTAATGTAAAAGAGAGAGAGGGGAATTATTCTCTCTCTGGGTACGTTTATGGAATGGAACATCAAACTCTCAGTTACCCAGGCACGTGGTGGCGGCAGTGGTGGTAGTGGCCCAAGACGGACATTGAGTACGCTATCTTATCGTTATCAGTCATACCGCCTCGCTAGTGTGCGTGACGCCACGCAGGATGCAGGCGGAGTCGGGTGTGGCGGAGGCAGTGTTGGGAACGATTGTTATGATTCTATGATTGTGTGTGTTCTTCCAACACAAGTAGCAGCAAATCAGTAATGCCAGTGATACATGAGTGGTAGTACAGTGTTGCAGTTTGCTGAGACAGTGAGTTGCGGTGATGTTAGTGTTTGCGGAAGTGTGGTGTAGTGATAGGGTGTTTTGTAGTACTGTACATGTGGTGTTGTTGCACTGACCATGGTTGTATAGTGCTGCAGCACTGAGTTTGTGTTGCTACACCACAGGCGTGTTGCAGCGTGTTCTGCGACCCTGCCTGTTGTATGCGTCGCGTCGTCAGGTGTCGCCGCTCCTCACGCCGATCGTTATAATGGCAGGGGCGGCGGCGGGCGGGATCGATCTCACCCATGCTGCCCCGCCAACACCGCAGCCACGCTCACGCCCATGCTACGACAGCAGCAGTTCAAGCAGGAATCCACAACTACTGACCCTGCAGCAGAATTAACGCCCCTGGTGATGGCGTACAAAGTAAGGCAATGGTTCCCTAGTGTGACTAATCAGGAAAGCTCCCAAAATTTCCCACGGGCTGGACACGTTATCATCCCTTTACAGTCGTCCCTATCTCAGTTCAGGGTACGAACTGGCTGTGGCATAGGACATTGTCTTATATTATTAGATACTGGGTGCCAAGCTATGAATAACATTATGAGTTCACCAAAAATATACTATAGAGAAATACATGCCGCACTTTACTGGCGCAGGGATGTTGCGATCCCAGCGCCAACAACTTAAGCTGCAAGCAGCCTTTCGGCACAGGAGAAAAAAATGGTTGTAAAATCCCTAGGATACTAGGACTTCCTTCATCCTCCGATTTACTTTACTCAAGATATCGGTCTTGCTCTACATCTGTCTCATCATTAACATCTATATTTCTCATGGAGGCATGACAAAGAATATGAAAGATATACAGATATGCGCAGTAAAGAGGGATCCTTCAGGAGAGTTGGAAGAACATTAACAATATTGTTTTAACTGCACACTGGTTACATATCCATAATTCTTGAGACTGCGGTTTATATCCAGCTAGGCCTTACTGTTTTGGAGTATGGTAAAATGGAAGGACTATGCAAGTAGCCATGTGATAAAAGGATAATGATAAAACGTATACAAACCACTGACGCAAAATGAAGGAGTCCTAATCATTACTCCGATTACTGAGGTAGGATGTAATTAGCGTGCTCTGAAGGTCGAATGCTCGGGGGTGTATGGGTAAACCTCCAGATTTTTAAGTCATAATTAAACTTATGGGAAAAATGAAATATGATTCTTTCCTCATTCCTGATTACAGTATATGACATGGGGTACAGGCGTCGCTTCCTATCCTTACACGTTTCTAAAATTTGATAATCAGTATCTGAGGAAAAGTATGCACCTTCGCGTAATCAGTCTTATGAGTAATGGCGGACTGAATCGATCTGGCAGGTAATGTGTGGAGCATCTAAAAAGAAAAATACCCTTAGAATTCGTGTAGAGGGAATGGGCATATTAAGTACTGTCAGGATTTCACATGAGAGTCTGGTCTTTTTTTACTGGGCACGCTGTTGACAGTTCTTTCCCAACCATGTTCTTTCCTTGCTTTAACCACATCCTTAGATAAGGAAAAGTGAGCAGTATGATGATGATGATGATGTGTAGGTTGCAACGACATGTGTTTCCCTGTGAAGTATGATGCCCCTTTGACATGAAATGCACTTGTGGCGTGTGATGATCCAACAGGTGAGTGGTGCCCCCGAGGGTGAGGTGCCGCCCACACATTGCCCGGTGTGCTTAGAGGTCTGGGACGACGAAAATCACCTGCCTAAGTTCCTGTCGTGCCACCACAGTCTGTGCGTGGGATGCGTGGCCAGGCTCCAGCGGGATGAGGCGGCCACCAAGCGTACAGGTCCAGTATTTATAAACATTACCGAGCTTAAATACTGTATAAGACTGCCTCTTTATAAGTCTTCCTTCACTCCTACAGCAACCAAACACTTTACAATTAAATCTGAGGTTTCCTAAGTTCAAGTCGTGTATAGGATTGGTTGTTAGGGCTACACGTTTGCCTTCAGTCACACAGCAACTAAAAACTTAATCAAATTAGAACGAACATCAACAATGAAGAAATACAGAAGGCAATATAATCTGTGATAACAGTTAACTGCTATGGAAACTTGTTTTTCGTTGAATATGGCTAACATCCTTCATGAATTATGTCCGCAGACCCGCCTCCCGCCACCCCTACATCACCCCTGGCCCGCCTCCTGTCCACCAGAGCACCCCCGCCGACCCCTGACGCCCCCGCCACCCCCAGGATAAAGTGCCCCCTCTGCCGCTCCTTCACCCCCGTCATACACCCACACGCACTACAGACCAACTTCTACCTTCGAGGCCTACTGAGACCACCATCACTCCCCAGGTGGGTGTATAAACACACACACACACACCAACACTAACACTTGGGAGAATGGAAGTACATTTAGCCTACTCATAAACTTCCCCTTGTGGTAGGCCTACTTGGTGTAACTGGTCAAGATTAGTACACTTCGAAATTTTATTGTCAAACTTCAGGTGATTTTACTCAGCTAAGGGAAATCTGTCAAGTGGAGAGAGAGAGAGAGAGAGAGAGAGAGAGAGAGAGAGTATATGAAAACCCGTGAGTTCAGTGATAATAAAAACACTGTGTCGATGGTTCTGCTTCCTTTATAGAATATTTCCTGTGATGCAGCCAGGTTGCACCCAGAGTACAGGTAGTTTATCCCATTTCACATCTTAACACGCTACACACCTTCGTCATGACATCACTTGGATTAACACCCTCAGTCCCAAGACAAATTCTCTATCTTTATCTTGCCTTCACAAAATGTTAAATAGTTAAAGAAGTAAAATAAACTCGTGAAAAATTTAATGGAGAATGTTCTCACCAGTCACTGCAAATGGTTTTTGTGTATTAGTGGAAATTCTCAAACCCCGTCAGTACAAACTGTTTCTCCAGAGATAACAAGATCATCATCTGGTACCAAGAAAGGAAAAAAGAAAGAAAGAAAGGAACAAGAGAGAAAGAAAGAAAGAAAGAAAGACATCGCCGGATTCAAGGGGTTAGGTTTCGTCTGACTAGAATAAATTGAGGAAAGGACCTGAGAAATTCGAAGACCTAAAAGATGAGCAAAAAAATGATTGACCTCTTTCACTAGGCCATCCGTTGATGTGTGTGCGTGTGTGTGTGTGTGTGTGTTATCCTTTCTCTGTTTTCGGATCCTACCCATCCGTTTGAAATATGAGAAATTTGGTGATGATGATGATGATGGCCTAACTCACTAAGCAATGTGCTGAATATAGAGTTTTGTCTATTTCCGGTTTCTGGATCATAACCACCTTTTTAATTAAAGAGATTCTGAGTGAAGATGATGATGATGATGATGATGATGATGATGACAATGATGGTGGTGGTGTTAATGATGAAGTCGACCGCTGATGATGATGTTAATACCGATGATGATGATGATTAACCTCTTGTAATGCTAAATGGTGTTGGTACAGACTGGTGTTGTGGTGTGAGACTTGCAACACCGTGGCTGCTCCTCAGTGCACTAAACACCACCTACGCCCTCTACCGGAGAAGCTCAGGATTCTTCAGGTAGTGTCACCCTCTTGCACAGTAACTTTATTATACATATATTGGGTTAAGGCGCTCCAATTACTGGTGACCCTTAGGTTTATATCCGAGGACTGGTTAGTGTTTACTGCTCATAAATGCCACTCAGGGAAATTAACACTGGTCAATTTTGCCTTTATCTGAACTAAATAGCTTTGTTTTGGGCCCCTATACTCCAAATGGGACGAAAAAAGGATTAGATGATATACATTATTATTATTATTACTACTACTACTACTACTACTCCTACTATTACTACTGTATTATTATTATTGCAATTATTGTTACTACTACTACTACTACCACTTCTACTATTACTACCACAACTATTATATTTTTATTCATTATTATTATTACAGCATTACCTCGTTCTCATTCCCAAATAATTCAGTACCGTTGCACTCGTACGTTCATTTCACTTCCTGGTGCTTGAATGTTTCGCAGTTGACTAACGTTGCTATATTTAAACATTGCACAACTCCACAGTCTAACCTAACCCAGCCAAGGCTAACTTCAAACGAAATACACATCTTTAACCTAACCGTATCCAATCAACTTACCAGCCAAGCAAAGTTTCCAAACTAAACCTAACTTATACTATGTAATCTAACCTAACCCGCTCCAGCCTAAATTAATATAATGAACCTACGAGTCGGCCTAATCTAACCAGTCCTAACCTACTCAACCCTAACTTATCTAACCTAACATAACTAGTCCCAATCTAATCTAACCCAATCAAGCCAAACCTATCCAAAAACAAACTCATCCGAACCTAGCGTCGTTGTTGTTGTTCTTGCTCTGCCCCTGTCTGTCTGGCCGAGCAGACCCATCGACCACAAGCAAGCTGTCGACTTTTTTTGTGGCAGACAGCTCTTCGCCAGGATTGGAACACGGTCCCTCCACATGGCGAGGTGCAGGGAAAATGTAGGAGGCATATCCCCCAAGAGGATGAACTGTGCATTGGAGATATGTGTGAGTAGTAGCTTTAGCCCGGACTTTGACTACTTGGTAAAAGGTTGAGTTCCCCGCCTGAGAGTTGGGCAAGGCTAGTTACAGGACCTTGGCCCCACGTCACTCCCGCAGTAGTATCTCCCTGGATGATGGTAGCCTTCTACCTGCTACTTTTTACTGGGCTAATGGGTGCTTCACCATGCCCAAGAGTGATCCAGTACTATGCAGGGCAGGGACGTCCATTTTCCTTGAGCAGGATACGTACTTCAGCCGTATATGTTGTCCAGTTGGGCTATGACCTGAGCTAGGGTCATATTCAAGTCGTTTTAAGAGGTTTTCTACATAATCTTTTCCTTGGCGATATATTGCTTATTATACCTTCATATTCTTTTGTATATTGTTCAGTTCGTTTAGATTTCGACATAGCTTACATAAATAATATATATGCATATATTAATATACCATACACATAAAAAAATTGGTAAAGAACATGTGCTTGGAAGCCTTCTTAACAAGCGAGAATACGACCTTAGGAGGAGCTATGTGGGTGGGTGCTGGTGTGTGGGGCGGAGGGTGTGAATGGGGAGTGCAGGCGGCAGGTGGAGGTATAGTAATCTAAGCTAACCCATCCCAACCTTACCCATTCTATAAGCCAACCTAACATGTAGTAACCTTAAACTAACCTAATCTCTTGTTTCGACCTTAAACTAATTTAATCTACTTGATAACGCTAGGAGGAGCTGTTTGAGAGGGCAAGTGAGGCATGTGTGTGGGCTGAGGGTGTGGGTCGGGAGTGTGGGTGTCAGGTGGAGGTGTATCGGTGGGCGTGTGTGCTGCTGCGCCACGCCCACGCCCGCGTCCTCGCTACCCTCAGTCACGCACAAGACCAACACCGCCGCATCAGGCACCTCACAGAGGACGTCAAGACAATGGTAGGTACGCTCTCTCTCTCTCCTTACAATCTTAAATCTGTCCTCTATTTCCCCCTTCTCTCTCCCTCAAAAATTTCCCTGTCTCCCTACCCCCATCTCAACATTTATCATCCTATTTACTTCTTATAGTTGCCATTCCCCCCTCTTTCGTCATTCTGTTACTCCTTACAGTCTTGAATTTATCTGCCATCTCCCCTCCCCCTTCTCTGTCTCTCATCATTTATCTATATTCTCTTCTTACAGCCATAGCTATCTGCCAGTTCCCCACGTCCCACCCCTCACTTCATGATCTGCATCGCAAGACCCCGGGTATATGAATATGCTGCGTGTTTACATTGCTATTGTCGCTTTTCATCCTATTACAGAAATACTTGTAACTGAAATGGTCAGAAATGATCAACTGGCTGGAAGGATACGAGCTGGATCTCAGGATGGGTCTGAGAAGAGTTTATTCATATTTAGATAACAAAAAAGGCTTACTTATCTTCAACAAAAGCCATCGGCATATCATAAAAACATCTCACACTTCCTAAGTTATTTTATCTTAATGTTTGGTGCAATGGTGTGTACATATCTAATACTGTGAGGGTTAGCTACCGGGTATGTGTGTGTGTGTATAAAGTGACGTGTGGTGTGTCGGCAGGTGCGGCGCGGGGAGGAATTGGGTCGACATCAGGAACCAGCAGAGGAAGTGGTGGCTGAGCTGAGAGCGGCGGCAGCAGCGGTGACGGCGCGGCAGGAGACGGTGATGAAGGATCTGGGCGACCTGACTCTCACCACTGCCTTTACACTGGAGCCTGGCCCCGCACTGCCCCAAGGATTCCGCAGGGCGTGCCTCACGCTCTGTCAAGCCGACACACTCACGCTCTCCCTTCTTGGGGAGGACCAGCTTGAGGGAGACAGCAGGTGCTATTTGGACCAGGGTAAGGCCAGGCATTCAGCGCGCTCCCTCTCACTGCGAGGCCTACCGGACCGCCAGACACCCGACAACCTCAGGCGATCTCAATCCTTCCACCAAGTGAGACCATGCCCAATGCAACATAGTGGCGCAGACACAGGACACATAAAAGATCCTTCCCGGACATCGCCGAGTAACCAAACACGCCACCAAGTCAAACCCACCATGTTTACTGAGGAGGTTGCCCTGGAGAGATGCAGCCACACTCTCACCACGACACCACCCAGGTCTGGAGCTTCTCACATGCCACGAGACCCGCCAGAAAAATGTGGTAGGAATTCGTCAGGCGTGGCACAGGAGCAGGTGCTTCCTGGTGAGGGTGTGTGGGGACGGCCCCAGCGTCAGCAGCGGGACAGACACCGGCAGAGGCAGCACCGTGGCGGCAGAGCACACAGGGCCACACCACCTCGCTGCACCATCATGTGACATCATCACACTGCACTACAGTAAGTCATCATTATTAAGCAACAGTTTCAATGCTCATTTATGCTTTTAAATTCACAGGAAAGTAAACAGAGATTGCTTGTCAAAGTTCCCTTGCAACCTAAAAGGATGTTTTATCAGTTTCTCAGGTTTACACCAAGTATAAGGAAAAAGTTAAGATATTTTTGACGCACTCACAAGGACAGCCAGATATAGTGCTTAACTACGCCACTCCTTCCCATCCTCCCTCACTCACTCACTCACTGAGTTACTGTACTTTCTTGAACGACGGGGTCCAGGTCTGATGTGAGGAGTGTTAGGATAACGAAATTTTGCACAATGGTAGACCTTCCCCCAAATCATGTTTCAGGTTGGGTGGGACCCCCAAGGGCCACCCTCAAAATGAGGCGCCGGCCCCCGGATGTCCTACACAAATCTATTAGGCACGGCCAGTTTTTTACCTTGGAACACGAATTTTTACACAGTGGGAGAGCTTCACTCGTGCCAAGTTATAACTGCGGTGCCGCCCCTGGTGGTCTCAACCAGTCGTAATAACGACAAACGTTTGTAACCGACGGACATGATATTTTGCATCTTCATCGATCAGATGGAGGGATGTAGTGGAAAGGTATTTGAGAGAGGGGTGTGTGAGCTGGGAGCAGGGCAATAAAATGGCGGGTGACAGGGCGACATGGAGGAGATTTGTTTGTGGCCACCCCTTACGGGATTAAGATTTTCATACCTACTACACACCTGTAAAATTCTGAGATGATAAGCGGTTGCGAAGTTATCGTGGTAACAGACACACAGACCTTGACCTACTTTCACCGATTTCGAACTCGTGATCGATTTTTTTTTTTTTCCCGCTACTACACACCTGTAAAATTTTGTGATGATTTCTTGAGCGGTTGTGAAGTTATCGTGCTAACAAACACACTGGCACACAAACTGAAAACAATACCAGCTTCGCTATCGCGGCTGGTAATTAGCCTACAGACTGGTATAGACGGATGGGAGTACAGCATAGGGCGGGTGGAAATTCCTATTCCTGTCGAGCCTAGTAGATACAACGCACTATGAGTCAGAGCTCAATGTCACACCCTGCACAGCTACGTAGACTTGATGAACATGCGCTTTAGCAACGCTACCTATTTCTAAGGCGGCCGTCAATAAAATGGATTTACAAGCTCAGTACTTTTTGAGAGGCCATAAGCATTTATTACGCTTCCTCAAGTGTGTATGTGATGATTCAGATGACTTGGACTTCACGCCCGCTGCCGATAAGATATTTTCAACACGAGCTGCAGAGAAATACAGTGAAGATAACACTTTGAACATTAGTGTTTTTACTCTGTGTGATTTAAAACTTCATTATACCTTTAGCTGGTGTAATGAAAATTAGCCTATACATGCAACAGCTCATTCCACATTCTTCCTTCTACTTAATATCATCAGATTAATAACATTCGTTATTTTTTGTTTGTTTGTTGGCATAAACACGTAGCAATAATGACAACAAACGAGGAAAAAAGTTGAGGAAAATCTTGTGAGGCGCAGCAGTGATGACGCATGCATTTAAGCGAGTGTGTGACGACTGTGCGTGCGTGCAAACAGAACCACAGTGCAGTGTTCGTTATTAAAAACGGACAATGGTAGCAGATTTTGAAGCTGCAGAGACTGACTGCTAAAGAAGCCTGATTGTCACTAGAATACTGACTTATTCCCAGTCATTACCAGATGCACTTACAAAAGAATACTGTATATGTTTCAAGTGTGTGAAATTACCATTTCTCCATCTTAAACGCTGAGCTATAACACGAGATTTCCATTACGATACTAGTCATGAAGACGTGCTGTTGAAAGGATGTAGAACCGTAGTGGTCATATTGCCACTGACTGAACCATATGAAATAAGCTGTAAAGGACCAAAACCTCCTCCATGTCATAGTGAACGGACTATGCAAGCTAATGTCTGAGAAGAACGACCATTGAAAAAGGCAGTGAAGGAAAGAGGGCCATTCTCTCTCTCTCTCTCTCTCTCTCTCGGCAGTTTAGAGGATGAGGGGCACCAGATGGTTACGTGTGATCGCTGCAGCCCTTCCCGTCGTCGCTCTTATTGCATGGGTAAGCCAGCATGGTAGACTAAAGGAGATTTCTTTCTTAAGGGGAGGGGGACGGGAGTTAATCAATGATGATTTCATCGGGAAGAAAAGTTCGCCTACTTTTCCACTGCGTCTAGTTCACACTTAGGGTATGTTCGTCAACTTCCTCCTTGATATGTCATTTCACATGTAAAGAATCATCTACTGGCAGAGGAACATTACCAAACCTTTCTCATAACAGCCTGCAGAGGAAAGTGACACGTCCGATAAGTGATATATTAGCCTAACTTTTGACCCCGATTGTCCACTTGCCAAGGACTGGTGAATAAATAGTGGACATGATGAGCCATTCAAGACAAGGCTTCCGATGTTTCACCAGTTGTAAATAACTGATGAAATTCTGGTTTCAGTTACTGTACAGTGTGTGGAAGGATAGAGGTTGCTTTTCACACTGATGTTACCAGTGTGCCATAGTGTTAATCAACTAGTGAGTCATATTCACCTGCAGTATACATGAGAGCGATGTCTATGTTACAGAAGGGGGGGGGGGAGACGTAGGAGAAAAAAGTCATATAATTAAAACTGGGTGAAGGTGTAAACCAATTCCTAACTAATGACGGCCTTATTATAACACCTGTGATGATAGGAAAGGGTTGGACTGCGCGTACTCCCGTAGTGTAATTTAATGTACGTAACACATGTATCAACGTGGAAGAAAAGATCAAACCTCTAATGTTTCCATCATATATTTAAGTAATTCAAAATTGATGTTTGCCTTTCCTTTCTCGTAACAATGTATTCTTAGAGCGTTTGAGAGAGGCGTTGTTTCTAGGGCCCATATTTTCGTCGGTTAAAGAAGCTCTCGAAAACCATTTTTTTTTTTTTAGCAATTCATTTTGCTTATTACACGTACCTATCCTCATCCGCGTTACTTAAGTCATTCTGATATGGCCATACGCTGCATGGATAACGTACAAAAGGATATTAACTTGCCATATCCAAAAGTAAACCGCTAAGAAAGGGCTGCTGGGAGCTTCCATACCTGACGAGAATACATGCATAGATGTTCAGTTAAGGATGAACTGTACAATGATGGAGTGTTTAAGGGCATTTGAAAATCTGGGATGTATACTGGGCAATGACAGAGGGATGGGCATGAATATGTGGGAGGGAGTTCAAGGCAGAGACGTGACAGGTGACATGAAAGCTGTGACAGGGGGAAGGTAATGTGCCTATGAAATTAGAGATACTGCTATGACAGAGTGTTGACACGGTACTGACAGTAACAAAAGTTAGTGTGAGTCATGGTCACACGAGTTTGGTTATGGTGTAATTGAGACACTGAACTGCGTTATTAAATACAACGTATTTCACTACATATCGCGCAGCATTTTTTATCATGTTACAATAATGTAAAAAAAAAAAAATAAAGCACAAACATACTAGATGCGAGAGCTCCACGGCCCTTATGTTCATGTTCTTGGTGCAGTGTGGTGTGGGAGAATGATGTGGTGTGATGTGGTGTGGCATCGTTAAAGCCGCTAAAACCTACGGGAGTGAAGCACCTGACGTCCAAAAATTGTTAGTGTGAAACAGTCGGACAAAGCCGCTCCTGGGAAAGCTCCTGCTCCTAAAAGTGAGGATTTGCCCGTCCCTTCGCTCCCACACGCATAACAAAACTGTCATTGAACTGATTAAGAAAAAAATCAAGGATAAAGGCGGTACACAGCAGAATTAGCTGATGAGTATACCTGGAGTTATCTTAAAAAAATAGGTGGACAAATCGACAATTGTGAAGACAAAGCAAAGCGAAATGAGTGAAAATAAGTGTGCTTAAGAGGAAGTGGTGAACTGCATGAGGGGGGAAGATGAAATGGTGGGAGAGTGATCATCTGCGATAGAGAGGCCTACAGGTGCTTGGGTCATAACTATTTTGGTAAAACTCTTCTTATTCGGTAGCTGGTATGGAGAGTAGATACAGAGAGTTAATAAAGAAACCACTCTGTTCAGACAGGCCACTCTGATAGGACTCCCATATATATATATAAATAAATATAAAAATTCTCTCTCTCTCTCTCTCTCTCTCTCTCTCTCTCTCTCTCTCTCTCTCTCTCTATATATATATATATATATATATATATATATCACAATAAAAGATGCCACTCTCAAGTTTTTCCATGTTTCAGGTGGGCTTCACGTATGTGGGCAACTCCACTCCCCTGCTGGTGCGTGCTCGCGTACGGGGTCCCCTTCCAGCACACGACCCTCAGGTGTTGGCTCTCTTGAGGAACTCCTACCTCCACCCTCCATCCACCCTACCATACAACCTTTCCACTGACCCCGTCTATGTCATGAACAGATATCTTGGCACGTGGTATTTTATTCATGAGCAAACTAAGAAGCTGTTTAGCGAGAAACGAGGAGGGTTCTTCATAGAGGCGGGTGCCCTTGATGGTGAAAGGAACTCTAACACGTTTTGGCTGGAAAGGGAGCTGGGATGGACGGGGCTGCTTGTGGAACCCAACCCATTCAGCTTCAGTAAGTTGATCAACAAGCAGAGGAAGGCCTGGGCCTCCAATACCTGCTTATCCCCGCATGCATATCCTGTGGAGACAGTACTTGTGTCAGTGGCCAGGAAAACTGAAAACGATCCAGAACATCTAAAAGCAGCTCTCACAAACCGTGGTGCCTCCTATCTGTTGGGCTACGACATAGACGCAGACCTCCAGCGTCAGACGATGCAAAACTCTGACCAGTCGTATGTGATGACGCAGTGCTTCCCGTTGGCGTCCTACCTGTTGGCTCTGAACGTGACCACGGTGGACTTTTTGTCCCTGGACATACAGGGTGTGGAGAAGGACGTATTGAGGAACCTGCTGCCCTGGCACGCCCTTACCGTCAGGGTCATAGTGGTGGAGGTGGTGGGCAGGCACGTCTTTGACAACCATTTCAGATCATTCATGAAAAACAATAATTACACACTGATCGCTGAAGGGGAGATGGACTACGTATTTGTCAGAAACAATGACACTCTTCTGGACCAGACTGACAATAATGATAAAAAAGAAGGTGGTCAACGGGCAAATGTTTCAAGAGCTTGAGTATACTGCTCACTGGTGGGCTGTTTCATATTAATAATCTCTGAACAAGATTTCACTGATGTAAATTCCCAAGCTAAACGAACTATTAAGTGAACAAAACATTTAGTGTCATGCTGTACACCAATAATGGAGTTGCCGCACTTAAACATTTCACCCCGGCAAAAGATAGACAGTTTAATTAAGTGATGGAAAATTTCCAGTAGGTTATGCCCTGGAGAACATCACCAACATTCTAACCCTGTTCCCCACTACTATTACATGAGGTGGAAGGGATTCAGTTATAGGAAACGAAAGCCCAAATACTGAAGAACTATGAACGAATTGTCCAGTTGAATGGGACGTACATATATTCACTCATCATTCACGCCTTCGAAACTGTCAGCTCCACCTCACAGGCCTGACAGTCAACACAAAATTGTGCCTCATACGGTACCTCATGGCTGTGGAACATGGAACGCAGAACATTTCATGGACTGCCGAGTTAGAAAAAAGGTGTGTAAGTACAATACTGTTATGCAAATCTTCCTTCTTACGTCATACACCCACTTCTGTCCTTCATCAGTCCTTCTGAAACCTCAACTTCCATATCTCACTTATTTTACCAACCTAATCACATCCATTCCCTCCATGAGACCATGTCAGCACACTCTCCCCTACTCATTGATCAACAGACTTCCATCATGCTCTACATTTCTTATCCTGTTGAAGATACGAAACCCACATATGCACTCCATTACCCCTTCAGCTCAAGAACAGCTTTTTAAAATACTGTCCTGGCAAACGATGGACGATTGTATTCACTCAGACAAGACGCTCTTGGCCTGAAGAGTTTGCTGTAGACTTTCTGAACACTTTCAGTAAGACAAGCCACATCTAAATTGGGTGAAGTCATCTGAAGGTAGCAAGAATAAAACAAAAAGAACGTCATCAGTTTGAAAGAGTTTACGATCCCACTGACCCTTTCATGGTCAGAATAATTCTAGTGTTCTAATGTAGCTGACGCCAGACGATTTTATTCAGCTGCGAGTGAGCCACAAAAGCCTGAGTGGTAAAGCAACGCTAAAAGAGTATGGGTTCCACATATCATGGTTCCCGGATGAAATCACGATAAACTGATAATTCACAACAGTTACAGACTTCAAAATTGGGAAAAAATCTATACAGTCTCAACCTACGCTGAAAACCTAGAAATACAGAGTCACGATAACACTTTTCTTTAATTACTGTTAATTAACCTCATTATGATGCCTTCTTCATTTCAGTCACACTATCACAAGACTATTTTATTCAAGAAAGCTACCGGTAACTTAAGTAATGATCAGTTGATTCAGGCTATATCTTATGCCTCCAGCTCGAAAATATCCCTTAACCTCTTCACTGCTATGAACTGCTTCTAATTCTTACTAGCTAACTACAAGCGATTTTATTCAGCATAGGAAAGACTTTTCCAACTGCAGAGGTTAGATACAGATTTCAGTAACTCTTCCTTACGGCATGTCTCTCCGTAGCCGAGTAAAATAATCAGGTGGCAACAAGAATATAGCCAATATACGTCATCGGAATGAAGGAGTTAAGTTAAATAAACTCGTCCGGCAATAACAGTAATAAGGCTTATTTGTTTGATCAAAACGGCTGAATAGATATCCGTAAAAAAAAAAAAAAAAAGTTCCGCCGCTTCCTTGACGTACCTTGGAGCCCCCCCCCTGGGCGTATCAACACGCTCAACTAAGGCCGCATTCTCAAATGGTCTTCAACTTCAGCTGTGTAAAGATCGTTTGCTTTTACTGTCATCTGAATTCAAACAGGTACCACACGCTTCACAACCAAATTATAGTGCTTATTACAGCCAAGTACTATAATACGAAAAAAAAATCTGATAAGAGTTAATAGCTATGGAGACTTGCTCATCGCCAAACACTGGGTAAGATCCTTTATAAGATCCTTCTACAACCCCCCTTCCCCCTGTGTATCGGTACTAAAAACAGCAACACACCGGGTAACTATTCGAGGAAAACCACTCCCAGAGTTATATTGGTACTGATATACTTCCTCCCTTCCTCCTACCTCACCTCCCGCACCGCTCACTACGCCATCATACTCATGTGTCGGAGACTGCACACTATTTCAGCAAATGATAATTGTGCTCAATATATAGACAAAGGGCATAAAATTTAGCCAGTTGACGCATGAAGGCGTATGGCAGGAAGAGGACTGCTAGGTCTCATGGAACGGGCTATCACAATCGGAAAATAAAAACTGAAGACCTGAGTTAATGCAGTGGAAAAAATACGTAACTATACAAAATACGAATATACAAGATACCGAACACAAAATCAACAGAACAAAGACAGAGAGGTGTATCCTCCAAACTGCACTTCATCTTTATGGGGAGTCTGTTAAGTTACCCTCTTCACAATGTGGCCATGACCCATTTTTCAGGATAACGTGCATCAAACAAAGAACTTTATCTTCAATATGTTAAGAAAAAGAATGCATGGTGGCATGATCAATGTTAGTCCGTTAGTTAAAAGGTATACTCATATGTTGGAAAAACTTTCAGTACTCTTCTACTAAACCACTGGGACTTCAGGCAAATGAACACAATGTGTTGTCCAAGGAGAACGGACATAAATCTATAGCACACTGAGGACCAATGGGGCTATCAATGTTTGTTCAAAAGACAGATGAACTGGAAGGCATGGTGGTGGTGACTGTGTAGCGTGGATAAGAGGCATGGATTCAAACACGTTAAAGAATGAAATTAGGCGGAGGCGTAGGAAGTAAAGTGCTGAAGGACAATATGTGGCGTTACATAATTTGACAATAAGAAACAAGAGAGAGTACGGGAAAGGTGTGGAAGTAAATGCAGAGTGATGAAGTCGACATATCATCATATAATAAAATGCTAAGGCATTAGGGAGAAAATCGGCAATGTAAAATTAGTAAAGATAAATTCATATCGGATATGCAGGGAATAAATAGGAACTGGAAAGCAAGTGAATGAGTAAATACATCCTTTGAATCATTCAGGTCTGAGCATCCAAGGGAATAAGCGTTGGGTGTGGAATAGGGTAGCATGAAGTATAGTGGTAAATGTGTGTGCATGGATAAACTGAAGTGGTATGTGGACTAAGACATCTTGTCGGTTGTCTGTAACAAGTGACTAATGAAGAAATCGGGGTTTAACTGTGGAGTGCTCAGAGAGAACTAATCGCTGAAGCTAATGTCAGCTTAGGTAGTGATCCTTATGCGACAGCTAAGAATTAATGTTAGCAAATGAGGTTGTATTATCCTGCTTACAGGCATAACAGCAAGCATTTATCAATATACAAAAGTTAACGCTACAGCAATTCATCGAGGTTGTGGAGTCTCTGTCAGTGTTGGTATTTCAAAACAAATTAAGTGCATGGCTCAGAGTCATTACTGTAAGGCAGTACAAAGTAGTGGCCCTAGATGATGTATTTTACAGAAGTCCAACCTCGGGTTGTATTCTTACCAATGTATTCTGTTTCAGTTGTGTGTGGCAAATATGGGCGAGTACGGCTCCCTAGTGGTGCGTGTCTATGTGCGTAGCCCTCTCCCGGCAGATGATCCTTAAGTGTTGGCTCTCTTGAAGAACTCCTACCATCACCCTGCTTCCACCTCGTCATACACTCTCAGTACTGACTGTTAACGTCAAGGCCATGCATCAAGGAACGGAGAAGTATATCCATCAGGAGCGTTGTGAAACTCTTCAGCGAGCAGAGAGGAGGCTCATTCGTGCGGGCGGGAGCCCTTGATAGTGAGAGGAACTTCAACACATTTTGGCTGAAGAGAGAGCTGGGTTGGAACTGCTGGAACCCAACCCATTCAGTTTCAACAAAATGATCACCAAGCAGACGAAGGCCTGGGCCCCCAGCATATGCCTCTGATCACGTGCTTACCCTGTGATGGCATCTGTGGCCAGAAAGGACCCCAAAAGATATCAGTATATTTCGGGGAGCTTTCACACATTGCTGAGCTTGGTATCTACTGGGCTACATGCTGCAAGCAAACCTCCAGCGTCAGACAACGCAAAACTCTGATCAGTCATAATGTGGTGACGCAATGCTTTCCGTTTGGGTCCTACCTGTCGGCTCTGAAAGTGACCACAGTGAACTTTTTGTCTCTGGACATAAAGGGTGTGCAGAAATTCCTGCTGAAGAATCTGCTGCCCTGGCATGCCCTTACTGCCAAGGTTATGGTAGTGGAGGTGGTGGGCAGGCACGTCTATGACAACCACTTCAGAGCATTCATGAAAAACAAGTAACAAGTACACAATGAGCGCTTAAGGGGAGATGGACTACGAATTTGCCAAAAACAATTATACTCTTCTCGACCATGCTCACAATATGGCAAATACGAACATAAACAAAGCACCAGAAGCCGAATAAAAGATGTAGCTGCTTGTGAGTGTCAATGTCTGAAAATTAATATCGATATGAGTAAAGACATGGTTAAGAGAGAGAAAGGAACTCGCGATGTAATTTATAGGTAAAAGGTGACTGAGAGGAATATTTCTAGTGTCAAGGCGCTGCGACAGAACAGAATGAGAATTATGAAGAAAATTTTGTTGGCAGAGGTACCAGAATACCAAGGGGGAATAAAGTTCCTGGTACCATGAGGTACATATTACGAGACAGAAAGTCGGGTACAAAGGATGCAGTGCCACTGAATGGGTTATATTAGCATAGGTACATAACAATGTATGAGGGATTGGTACAGTATTAATATGGAATGCTAGAGCAGTAGAAAGCAAGTGAACAAAATAAGACATATACCGTAAGGATTTAGTGAAACATGCTGAGTAATGAAGTGAAATATACTACACTAAGGGTATGAGGGTGTGCTGTTAGATGGTAGTCACACATAGAGGGCATATGACAAAGGTCGCTGAATGTAGAAGGGGAGGCGTAGAAGATATATTGATATTGTAAATTAAGGTAAAAAAGTGAGCTGGACGCTGAGGAAGCCTAGCGTTTGATGAAGGACAGAAATGGATATATGAAGCATGCATGGAAATATAGTCTGGGGGAAAAAAAAAATCTAATACTGAACCTCTTCTACTTTTTTTCTTTTGATGGGTAATATTCCTCACCTAAGAGATTCTTTGGCCACAGATGACTATCTCTGATGTGTGATGTGTCAGGGGGAAAGTAACAGAATAGCAAGCGAACATTCGGGTCTGATTGTACTATACATAACAACAGCTTCCCCGCTTTTTCAATATGGCTGTCTACGGAATAAACCTACCCTCACCAGGTGTTATGACAACGACGTAATAAAGGTGAAGTCTACGCGTGAATGGCAAGAATGTGAGGTGAAGCGGAGAATTCTGCTAACCTTGATAAAGAGTGAATGGATATAATGTCCATTTCAGTGAGCACTCTGTTGATGGCTTCCTTT
>JAGKTI010018010.1:1891-17712 GCA_018397915.1 Birgus latro
AAAAAAAAAAAAAAAAGCAAGACAAGAGAGAGCCAAATTCAAGATTCGTTCATTTCGAGATGCCTGGACACACTGCTTTTGAAAGACTGGAGATCATAGGAAGTAGGGAATACAGGCAGAGGAAGACAGTTCCAGAGTTGACCAGTTGCATAAATGAAGGACTGGGAGTAACGGTTAACTCTTGCATTAGAGATCTGGACAGAAAAGGGATGAGAGTTCGTTGCTAGGTGGGTGCTATGTGCCCGTCGTAGATGTGGGGGGATGCAAGCAGACAGTTCAGAGGAACAGCGACCGTTGAAATCGCGATAGAAAAGAGATAAAGATGGAACAGTGCGACGAGGAGACAAAGGTTGAAGGGAATCAGTAAGAGGAGGAGAGTTAATGAGACGAAAAGCCTCTGACTCCACCCTATTGAGAAGAGCTGCATGTGGTGAGCCTCCCCACACATGAGAGTTGTACTCCACACAGAGGCGAATAAGACCCGTGAGTAAAGACAACAACTGTGCAGAAAGTTCGGAGTCGGCTTAGCACACCTAATCTCTTGGAAGCAGATTTCACAAGAGATGTAATATGTTCTTTCCAAGATAAATCCCGAGTGAATGAAATCCCAAGTATGTTCAAGGATGATGCAGGTCTGAGCTGGACATTTTTAAACATTAGTGGGTAATCCTGTGGAAGATTTGGGTTGATAGGTGTAAGAACTGAGTCTTTGATCCATTAAAAACAACAAGATTATTATTTCCCCAATCAGAGATACGAGCCAAGTCAGACATTATGTGTGCCATAGCCTCATCCCTTGTTTGTTGAAGTAACTGCTGAGATGGATGTTGCGGGAACCGAAGGGAAATGTGAAGGGTGGAATCATCAGCGTATGAGTGGATAGGGTTAGATGTACATCTTAGAAGGTCACTGATGAATAAAAGGAAGAGAGTTGGTGATAGGACAGAACCTTGATGAACATCACTGTTGATAGATCTAGGCGAAGAACGATGGCCGTCTACAACAGCGGCTATAGAACGACCAGAAAGGAAGCTACAGATGAAGGCACAGATAGAAGGATAGAAACCGTAAGATGGCAGTTTGGAAATTAAAGATTTATGCCAGACTCGATCGAAAGCCTTTGAGATGTCAAGTGCAATGGCAAAGCTTTCGCCAAAGTCCCGAAAGAAGGATGACCAGGAGTCTGAAAGGTAGGCGAGAAGGTCGCCAGTGGAGTGTCCCTGACGGAACCCATACTGACGATCAGAAAGACGATTGTGACAGGAAAGATGCTTTAAGATTTTTTTTCTGTTAAGAATTGACTCGAAAACTTACGTAGCTGGTCGCCTGCTTTCGGTTCAACTCACATCCGTTTACCGATCTCACACTCACTTTTAATAAATAATAAAATATCCTTAGTGCCTGTAGCCCCTTGTGAGGAAAATAATACAATGTTTTCATATACATATATGCAAACATGCGGCGGCAGACTGTCACCTTTGTTATGTAACTTAGGTCTACGTAGCCAGTTGCCTGGTCTCTGTTCCACTCATACCTATCTATGCATCCCACTCTCACTGTTAGTAAATAACGAAACAAAATCATACTGGCTGTAATTACTTCTGAGGAAAATAGTAAGATCTTTATGCAAATATGCACACATATGAGTGGCACCAGGCCGACTCCTTTGTGTTACGTAACTTAAGTAGCTAGTCGCTAGCTTTCGGCTTCACTCATATCCATCAACCAATATCACTTTCACTTTTAATAAATAACAAAATATTCTTAGTGTCTGTAGTTCCTAGTGTGGAAAACAATAAAATGTTTCCATATAAATGCATGCAGATGGTGCCAGGGGGACACCACCAGGTTGCCTCCTGTGAGTTACGTAACTTAGGTAGCTAGTCGCCTGCTTTCGGTTCAGTTCATATCCATCTACGCATCTCATTCTCACTTTTATAAATAATAAAATATTCTTAGTGCCTGTTTGTCCTTGTGATGAAAATATTTTAATGTTTAAGTAAACATGAATGCAGATGCAGTCAGGCCATGCTGATACGTCACCACGCGGGACTTCGGACTGTCGGCGTTCAGCAGACCTTTTTTTTTTGGGGGGGGGGGGAATTTAAGGATTTTCCCATGCAAACAAGATTCTTTCCCATGTAACAAGGATCAGGTTAGGGTTTATTTCTCTGCATTAATGGTTAAAATCACAAATGGATCCAACGTACTCGCCGGGGTCACTGTACTTGGCAACTAACCTCTTGCCCCAGCCCTCCCCCCATGACAGTAACGGTCAGTTTAAAAAAAGTTGTGCGCAGTTACTGGGATGTCAGTCTGTTTTGTCTCAACCCTTCCCCCCATCCTTCGTGCTCTTTGTGTTTCTGTTGACAGTGTTGCTTGTTAGCGATATCTAAGACTTACACAAATCATGACAACATCGTATAAGTTATCTAGCCATAATATTGATTTAAATAGCAGTCAGAAAAGTGAACAAACTGGTGTTAATGAACATTCAGTACACCGATTAGAGACCAAGTTCAAGACTTCAGGAAGGATCAGAGGTTAGTTAATTAGTTTAAAGATATCCTGCATCTATAGTGCAGGCCGGGCCATACATTAGCCAGGTCAGTGGAGTTGGGCTGATTATCGATGGTCCTGTGGAAATTGCTTAGTGAGATTGTTAAAAAGTTCCAAGTTCTTGCTTAGGTGGATGTTCTTCAGGACAGTCTTGACTATTTCGTTGGTGTTGTTGAGGAAATGCTCGTTGATCTTGTCAATGTTGTGGTGTTGGCTGGTCGTGGGATCGACGTCAGTGGGAGGTTTTCTTGTGCTGGTGCTGAGCTCGTGATGTCGGTCTGGGAGGTGTCGTGATTGGAGGCTTTGCACTTCCTTTGTGTTCTCCTGGGTGTAGAACGGCTGGCTGGTTGGCAGCAGAGGGTGAAGGAGAGAGAGGAGGACCCCCTTGGTTCTGATCGGTGTCCATGGGTGGAGCTGGTACGTCCTCCGTCTCGGCATTGGTGTCCATAATCTGAGCAAGGGAGGTGATAGAGGAGGCAGTCGCCCTGTGTAGTGGAGCGTCTACCTGCAGCCTTTACTGTAGTGTTGTGCGGGGCCGGGGAGGCTGCAGCTTTGGGAAATGACGCTTCTGACAAAGGCTGCTTGTACACCATGGGCAAAGCTCTGAGGGATGACAAGGCGCAGAAGCCCATTCTCCTCAAAGTTCTGGGGGAGGAGAACGAGCAACGCATCCTTGTCATTGCTGCAGAACGCCCTTGCCGTCGTGATGCACATGGCGATGATAGTGTCAATCTCCCCATTACATCGTCAATCCCTGGGCCGGCGCCGCCGAGTCGTGGGGCACTGCTATGCATGGGCAGAGCCCTGCTCAGCTGCACTCTCCGGTCCGGTGACGTCCTTAGCCACGGGACCCTTCGGTGTATGGTGGAGACGGAACACAACCGTCTCACCCTCGCCCAACGAGCGCTGGAGGCATCGTGAAGTGGGAGCAATAATCCCGAGGCAATACACAAATTAATCAGCCCCGGTGTCCTGGCACCGGATGACTCCATACCCTACCTTCACATTGTACCACTTCACCGTCCCCGTGATGGTCTCGGCTCGTGGCGACTGCTCCTTCCCTGTAGTGGCCCCCCTCAATGGGTCGAAGGCCAAGGTGGGTGAAGAGGGCATTGCTGGGAGAGAAATGCTACCACAACAGCCGCTGGACAGGAACTAGGTTCAGAGGTACCCTCCCACACACACTGTGGGGATGGACTCCCAAGATTTCCGACTACAGTCTAGCAGTTATCAGGTGTCAGTCGGATGAGAAACCTACCCTTTCTGCCAGACAGCTTAAGGAGCAAAATCTCGTTCTGCCCCAAGACGTGAGTGTATGAACAATTCTGAGTGCCATACAAAAGAAAGACTGAAATATTGGAAGGTGACAGTCAGGAAAAAGCCTCTCGTTACTGGTGTCGAAAGTAAGAAGAGAGATGCTTTTGCAGAGAAATACACTTCATAGATTGTAGATGACTGAAGACATGTTCTGTCGACAAATGAGTCCATGTTCTGCATTAGTGACACCAAGGGTTAGAAGGTGTGGCGTGGTAGAGAGTTGGATCCCTGCGTCTCAAGATATACAATGAAGACTGTCAAGCACCCCGTGTCCTTTATAATGAGGGGAGCTTTTTCTTACGGAGGATTAGGCGACCTTATTATTCTTCCCAAGGGGCTGATTGTTACCAAAGACGTTCATCGTCGTCTTTTAAATGACCACTTGGTTGACTGCTTAGCGGCTACTGGCGCCAAAGTGCTGCAGCAGGACGGGACTCCCTGTCACATCGCGAAAGTTGTCAAAAACTTGTTTTGAGACTTGGAGTGGATTCTTGAATGGCTGAGGAGCAGTCTTGATGTTTCTCCCATTAAGAACCTCTGGGCCACTGTCTAAGTGACGAAGACACGTCTACAGTGGCCATATTGGAGGTTGTCCTTCTTCATGCATGGAGCTCTATTCAGCCTAGCGCCCTTAGGCAACTCGCTGAACTCACTGACTGTCCCAGATCGTGTTTTTGAAGTGAGAAGATGCAAAAGCTAGCCCATCAATAATTAAAAGGATCGTTGGTAAGTGTTCAGATAATAATAATCTACAATATGGAATATAGTTCGGGTGCTATGATGACTTCTAGTTATATGGCACGTGTTTGTTTTTGGTGGTCACGCAGAGCTACGCTGACAGAATTGTGCGGTCACGTGGTCACGTCGAGTTGCGTTGATGGTATATCCCTCCTTGGGCCAACTTCTCCAAATATACATATTTTCTCCACGGACGTATTTTCGGTTCATTACCCGGTTTACTCTGGTACACCTATTTTCCTTCATGGATCAGATTTCCATCATGGACGTATTTCTCCCTGATGGACCCATTTTCGCACAAAGATCTCCCTTTCCCTTGGACCTATTTTTCCAATACTTTTTTTTTTTTTACCATTGAACCTATGTAACCCCACAGACATATTTTCGTTATACATCTATTCCTCGATGGTCCGATACTCCCACATGAACCTATTTGCAGCATGAATTTGTTTTTCTTACTGATCTATTCCCCAGTGGGGTTATATTAACCCCTACCATAACTACTCTTTATAGTCCAGTATAGTTTGTCTCCGCAGCATAAGCCACTCGGCATGATTATTTTTCTCTCTTTCATAGCGCGCGCGCACACACACACGCACACACACACACACATACACACACACACACAGACTTTCATAGCACATAGGAGGTTGGGTTCAACAGATTTATATATGAGAAAGGATATTATGAAAGTGTTTTGAGTTGACGATGGTGAAACATGTGTTATAAGAATCAGGTATTATGAAAGTATGATGAGCCAGTGCATGTATTTATTTGAGTTTGGCCGTGTGTGTGTGTGTGTGTTTTTTTTACATAATGAAGTGAGGAGTATAGGTCTGCGAAGCCTGGATTTAGCAAAATCGTGAGTGTGGATTGTTGCGAAATTATGATTGTTGCTTAAATATACGAGTATATGAGTATTCACCAGCTTCTGGAGGTTATGTTCAATGATAATATATTATGTGGGAGGCCTTATGAAATTAAGAGTCTGGCTTCGTATGAGTTTGAGAAAGTGTGTATCTTACTGTCCGAGCGAGAGGAAGGACAACTTACTTCAGCCGAGAATCAATTAAGAGCGTTAAGAAATGTTCATCTTGGGCTGTTAAAAAGAATCCCTCATCATTTGGCGAGATCTCTGTAGGCTACTGTTGTACAGGCTGGGGTGTAAAATAGTATCGCTCACCGTTTGGGGAGATCTCTGTACGCTGCTATAGTACAGGCTGGGGTGTAAAATAGTATCGCTCACCATTTGGGGAGATATCTGTGGGTTACTATTGCCATCTGGGGAGATCTCTAACAGCATTAAGGTGTGAAATATTGCTAGTATGTCAAAAATCGCACACGACGAGCTCGGACACATTCCACATCCTCAGTGTGGACGTCTGTTTCATAGTAATTGTATTGATTTATATCTTTACTTTTTTTTTCATTGTAGCATAGACAGACAGAGGATTCCTACCCACTCCCTCACAGACACCCCACCCACTCTCACAGATGACAGAATGGACGGCCTTCAGAGCAGGAGCGTAATGATGAGCTGAAAGAGCAGATGGTGGTTGAAGAAGCGAGCAAGCGAGGTGGAGAGAGAACCGGGCAGTGAGAACAACGAGGTCCCTCTGCTGGTCTGCATCGCCGCCGGAGTCTCACCTGCAGAAAGATTGTTGGCTAAAGTAAGATGGAAATGAAAAGTCTCTCTAGGAAAATATAGACAGGTCGCTAATATGGACTGGCAATGGTGATATTGTTTATGCATTTTTGTTGTTATTAATCTTCTTATAATTATTAACTTCAGCACCCATATCATTAACATCCTTAACTTCATTATACTTACCGTATATCAGCAACCATTATCATCATTTATATCATCATCGTCATCAATATATTATAACACTTTAGTGGATAGAAAATATAATATTTTGCTAAAGTCAACTTGACTGTGCGTCTACCTATCCATTTTTCGGATTTTATATCGTTTGAAAGGCTTGATGTAGAAACCCTAATTTTTTGATAACCTGATAGTTACTGACAAGAATTTTTTTCAGTCTGAAGTTCATGGATGAAAGATGGTCATTTGAGAAAAAAGGAAACCTAACCCAAGATTACAATTCACTTCCCAGTATCAGGAACATTTTTGTTATCAATATTATTATCAACACCATCATCATTATCAAGAGTCATCATCAGTACAATCCTTCATATTCATTATACCTTTATCATCTATTATCATCAGATCTCCTACCCTATCCTATTATTACTGGTATGGCCGGAATCCAGAAGAAACGGGAAAACACAAGAGCTGAAGGTCCTCTGAACGCCGTAATGCAGTGAAAACCACCAATTCATTCATCTTTTAAACCTTCGAAACTGCCCTTGGAATACTAACAAATGGTTGTGTTAGTATTTACTGGGCGCAAAATTTTAGTGACAATAGGCATGTAGAATAATGATGACACTGATAATTAAAATTTAGTGACTGGCCGTTTTAAGCTACATTGATAGAAAATGTTTATGTCAACGTATGAACACACACACACACACACACACACACACACACACACATCATAGCCTCTGCCCATCAGTTTTCCTTTCCCTCCTATTTACTTCTCTCCCACTCAGCATTCTTCGCGTTTCTCTCTTCCCTCCCGGTCAGCTGAATCAATCTCTCTCTCTCTCTCTCTCTCTCTCTCTCTCTCTCTCTCTCTCATTTATTACCTTATTACCTCGTCTTTTTATTTTTTTTTAATTTTCGCTACCTCCTCCTACTCTTCTGCATCTCCATCAGACTCACCATTAAGAACATGAACGGTGAGAGAGGTGAAAGCTGTATTGGATGGCACACAAGAGTAGTTACCCGTGTCCGATGGTTGGGCGTCCTGTTAAAGGCAAGAAGAAGGATTAGGACAGTTTGCTAAAAAGTCACCTCCTTGTAATTTGGAATCTCCGTATAATGAAGCCTCGTTGTAAATCGGAACCTCCATGTAAATATTTACACTTCCGGTCAAAACAAAGAGAAGCACCTAGGCAGTCCCTTCACGCAGGGTGAGTCGATACTGGCATTTCATGAGTGTGACAAGGGAGGAGTGGTGGATGGAGAGGGTGATTTGAGAGTGAGGGGGAGTTCAGTGGTGAGTTTTGATTGACTGATTGATTGAATATAACAAAAAACTTGCGGCGCAACTGCCAGGGTCATATGACGCCGGACAACGAGGTACAAGAGGCCACCAAAAAAAAAAAACGCATACACAAAATAAAGTTAATACTCTTTAGCTGAAATAAAATACTTAAACTGACAAAAGAATAATTCATAAAATATCAATTACCCATAAAAGTGGAAGGAGGCCAGCCACCCGAAGAAAACTAAACATCAGTAAAATAGCCGTTGGTTTCTTCAAGCATCGAGGAAAGACAGTAGGCACCATCCGTCCCCTTATGCCTATGGAGAAATCTCTGACGTAGGTCCTTCAAATTGAACACTCGACAAGCAAGTGAAGGACAGTAAGGGGAACAAGGCAATCATCACAATACGGTTGAGTCCCACCACACGTCAGGAACCCATGTGTAAGCCGAGAGTGTCCAGTGCGAAGCCTGACAAGAGCCACGTCCAATCGCCGAGGCATGGAGGGGAGAACTCTCAGCACAACCACTCTCTGGAAAATATTTTAAAACTTATAATGAGCAACACCATCCCACTGTCTCTGCCAACATGTGCGAGTCGCTTACTGCAAGGAAGAAGTCGTATCAGAATCAGGAAGTGGGTAGTTGGTAGGGGGCCATCGAGAAGACGCTGCTTTGGCTAATGTATCTGCCCTTTCATTGCCCACCACACCAACATGTGCAGTAACCCAACATAAGTCCACACGACAGTGACAACAATCAAGAAGAAAAAGCCACTCTAAAATTGATAAAACCAGTGGATGGGATGCATTTAAAGACTCCATTGCAGACACAGCACTACAAGAGTCACTAAAAATCACATAAGCAGATTGGGGGAGAGTAAAATTAATTTGGAGAACACATAAAATCGAAATCATTTTCGCCATATATACTGAAGCAACACCAGGGAGGCTACCCCCATTACTGAAGGAAAGGAAGACGACACTAAAGCCTACTCCAGTATCAGTCTTAGATCCACCAGTATAGACTGGGGCAGAACCCTCATGAGCTAAGGCATGATCTAAAAACAGAGAGAGGGACCCCTGAGAGTGAATGAGCCCTTTTTACCAACAACGAACCTAAAAAATGTCACACGAGGGAGTGGCCAAAAACCCACCCTCGGGATCTGATGTGGACAAGCTGCAAGCCTTGGAACAGAGAGGGCTAACATAACAGACTGGACTCTGTAACCAAAGAGCTTCAAGAAACTAGGACGGGAGTCGTAGACAGAAGACCGGGAATCCTGAGAGACCATGGCACAAGGAACGGAGTCCGGAAGGCTGTGAAGGCGATACAAGCACCTCAGCATCGATGACTGGCGAAATAAATTCAAAGGGTCAGCATCAGCAACCACCAACAAACTCGAAATCAGGGATGAGCTGAATGCCCCTGTCGCCAGATGTATACCAGCATGATACACAGAATCTAATATCTGAAGACAGGCAACTGTTACAAAGGAGTAGGTTTCACACCCATATTCAATTTTAGAAAGAATAAGAAACCTATACAAGAGGAGGAGGGTCTGATGCTCAGCACCACAAGATACAAGAGCCAAAACCCTTAGAAGACTCAAAGCTTTAATACAACCTGCCTTCACAAAACGAATATGAGGAACCCAGGTTAGTTGTCTATGAAACAGAAAACCCAGAAACAGAGTCTCTTCCACACAGGATATCCTCCGACAAGAAAGATACAATTCAGGGGGTGGGTGAACCCCCTGAGAACAACAAAAATGCATAGCCCCTGTCTTTTTTAAAGAAAAACGGAAGCCACGAGACGCTGCCTCGACAGAAATTCTATCAAAAGCCAGCTGCAACTTCCTCTCTATCAGGCATTTTGGATGCAATGAATGAAATTGAGAGGTCATCTACATATAGTGAGCCCTGGGCACCATCAGGAAGTACACTGATTACATTGTTGCTGGCCACAGCAAAGGGAGTAACCCACAGGATACTCCACTGTGGTAACCCATCTTCAAGTGCACGGGCATTAGAAAGCACTCCTCCCACTCGGACCCTTAGAAAACGGTTGGATAAAGACTGTTGAATAAAAATAGGCAAGTGCCCGTGAAGACCAAACTCATGAAGGGAAAGTAAAATGCCTTGATGCCAGGCAGTGCAGTAAGCTTTTTCCAGATCGAAGAAGTCCGTGACCTGGTGTTGGTTAGTGGGGAAAGCCTCATACAGAAGATTCAAAGGACAGTAGAGAATCAGAGGTAGATCGCAGTTTTTGAAAACCATATTGAACAGAGGATAAGAAGTCACATCTCTCCAAAAAACACACAAGCCTAACATTGACCATCAGCTCCAGAACCTTACATATACAAGAAGTCAGAGAAATGGTTCGATAATTTGCCGGCTAAGGTGGTCTTTACTTGGTCTGGGGATGGGGATAACTACAGCAGCACCCCAACAAGCTGGAAACGCACCAGAACATCAGATCTTATTAAATAATTACATCAAAAGCGAAAGGGACTCATCAGACAGGTGATGGAGGAAAGCATAAGAAATATCATCACAGCCAGGAGAAGAATTATGGCACTGCAACAGAGTTGCTTGGAGTTCAGAAATGGAAAAGGGGACATTATAAGGCTCTTCAAGAAGAGGCAAAACTGAGACCATGAGACTCTAGGCGCCGATGGTGGCAAGCCGAAGGCAAATCCGTATCCCTCCATGACACACTGCCAAAATGATCAACAAGCAACTCTGCAACAGTGAATGGATCAGCCACAGTTCCACCTGCTGCAGATAACATAGGAGGGGAGGGAATAATTAATTATCCTGAAATTTTTCTTACTGGATTCCACACCCGAGTGAGGGTAGTCCTTGAATTGATGGAGGAAACATAATCCTTCCAGGATGAACGCCTGGCCTCCTTTTAAACCCGCCTCATATGAGCCCGTGACCTCTGATATGTCACCAAATACTAAGGATCCCCATACTGGCGACGAAGTCGGGAGAAGGCAAGTCGTTTGACTCTCACTGCAGAACTGCACTTAGAGTTCCACCAAGAAACCAGACATTTAGGAAATTGTCCCCTCATTCTTGGAATAGAAAACAGGGCTGCTGAGTGCAACACGTCAGTGAAATAAGACACCGCCTCAGTAAGACAGCCAACCTCATTGACAGAGAGGGCAATGGAAATTAATTTCCTGAAAAGTGGCCAGTCAGCTCTGTCCAGAAGCCAGCAAGGAAGACGAGGCTGAGGCCTACCTGCACTAGCAGTTAAGAGTAACGGGAAAGGGTCGCTGCCATACAAGTGTGGCAACACATCCCAGTTACAGCATCAGCTGAGCAAAAGGACAAATCAGTGGCAGTAAATGACCCAGTCTTGCTATAGAAATACATCATCTCATTTGAATTTAAAAGGCCCAACTCCTCATCTTCCACAAAAGAGGCCAGCATAACACCCTGGAGGTTGGCCTCACTGTTGAACCCATAGTGGGTGGTAACCATTCATATCTCTCAGTAACAGAAAGGGATAAAGAAGGCCACGAATAAGGTGTTCCAGATCTAACCTTTCAAAAGTAGCACTATGAGGAAGATAAAGACTGCAAACTATATACTGCCAATGTAAAAACAACCGGACGGCAGCAGCCTGCAGGGGAATGGAGATGTCCAGATGAGTGTATGGAATATCCTTGTAAAGGAAGATAGCAACACCTAACGACCTTGGCTTGGCACAGGATCAGAATAAATGGCATGGTAGCCAAAAGGACCAGGAAGAACAGCATCACTAACCATGGTCTTCTGGATGCACATGCATGAAGGAGTAAACTGAGTAACAAGATGACACATTTCCTCATAGTTAGCAGGCAAACCCTAACAGTTCCACTGGATGATAAAATCCAAAGTGGAATGAGGATGAGGATGATTAAGTGCGAGGCTGTATATCACCCCACAAGCAAGTGGGTTTGGACTGATGCTTAGGAAGGCCCTTGGGAAGAGACTGCCGAGCACCTGGAACCCGGACCCTATGCCGAACGTCCGTGGGCAAACGTGAGGAAGAGGAAAAGGAAAGTTTTACAATATCCCTCCTCTGAGGTGGAATGATTTTTGGTTAGGGAAGTGGCTTGGAAGCTGCCCTGGGTGATGTAGGACAGCCAAGGCTATCACCAGAAGCCCCAAAAGTGGAAGGAGAGTCCAAAGAACTAAAGGATGACATCCTACACTTCAGAACCGAAGCACCAACGTTCTGTTCAACACCATCCCCAGGTGGGGCCTGGGCCACAGGCGAACCATTAGCTGCAGCTTCCACCTGGCTAGCCCCGTCAGCTTCTGGGGCAGATGGAACAGGAGAGAAGTCGACACAAGGTTCGGCAACAGAGACCTTAGGGGGCTGGTCTTCAGGCTCAGGCGACGCTGAAGAACCACAGTGATGTTTGCCAGGTACAGATGGGGCCTCGGGCATACTAGACAAGACAGAAGGAGGTGCATCAACATGGACATCCGTCACCTCCAAAGAAGTGCGCAATCCATTAGCCACTAAAGTGGTGGCAGATACCATAGAAGGTAGGTGAATACCATTCTTACATGATTACTGATACCGGGCGAGCATTCGGCAAAACACCAGATGGTGAAGACGACACTATAATGGGTCATTGCAACTTTTGGGACACAGAATGATGTACTGGTGCGTCAGAAACGACAGAAGCGTAAGTAACTTTGGGCTGGAAGAAGCATGTCTGGGCTCTCCTTGCTTCAGGAAACGAAACCCTCTCACGTGTACGAATGGTCAAAATCTCCTTTTCCAGGCAGTACCTAGGACAGTTTCTAGACGATACACCATGAGGACCCCAGCAGTGATGGCATTTAAGGGGATCTTGACAATCACTNTTAACCTCCAGGACTTCCGTCTCCCGACATTACAGGACGCCAAGCACGGCAAACATGTGGGGAGACAAAAAACCCATCCCAGACGGAAAACGGGCATGGATGAGCATCGTCACCAGGAGGCCTCCTCTACCGGTGATGTAAGGGGGGTGCTTGGTCCACGAGGCCGACAAATGCCGAACCCCACAAAGGTAGGCATGCCTCCAGCGTAGGTGGCACTGCCAGCCATGCTTCAAGCCCCACCACCACGTCATGGTGATCCCCCTCAGTGGGGCAGTGGTGAGCTACTTTGTGTGTTTTTGCTCTGGATTTCATAAGGCCATCAAGGTAGCAGGGAGGATAGGGATAGATGACAAAAGTGACACGGGATGCATGATTGAAGGTGATAGCATGGTGCATGACCATTTGCAATGAACAGCAATAGGTATGTCTTTACCTCTGTTGTTTGTATAACCCACGGTTTGGTAAAGGTTTGAATGACTGTGAAACATCTGTATCAATATTACCCACTTCATTCACTGTCCCTGAATGATTCCAATATGCCAGGCATGGTCTACGATGGAGATGGGACCTAACTCATATTTTCAGCTCAAGGTCGGTTGCAATGCTTATCAAAGAAGGTCACATACTTTATAACGATTGCGTTATATATTCTTCTCAAACCAGGACATGAGCTCAAACCCTTCACATGCTACAGCATCGCGTTGTGGGCTACTGAGAGGGGCAATAGATGCTGAGGACAAAAAGGTGGCAAGACTTATTACCAAAAATGAATGTATTTATCATTTACAGGATTATATTGGTGGATCCACTCAGTTGACGTAGTGTTGCTGTTTCTTCATGTCTGTCATTCCTCTCCTGAATCTATCCTCTTCTCTTTCCATTTCTCTCATCCTTCCTGTTACTATTTACTGCTTTTCTTTCCACTTCAGGTAACTCTACTTTGAGTGACAAGAAAAGAAGTTTTCTGTAACTAAGGAAACAATTCGCAACGCGGGGTGGTTACCGTATAACCAAATAATGGGGTGTGTGGAGATTATTATGGTGACATTGGTAACTGTGTGGAGACGCAAATGCGGCGTCCACCCAGGAGCCAAACCTCCACATTAACTCTTGCGCCTCAGTGTGTCCTTAGAACGAGGTGTTCTCAGCCGCATGGGAACATCGGTTCACTGCACATAACAGCCCTGCAGGGGCGGTTGCTTGCCTGCAGTTGATGGGTCTGCTCACTCAGACTACAAATTTAATTACTCAGAGCATAGGGAAAAAACTAAAATAGCCACTTGGGTTCGATATCCGGCTGGAGCACTAAAATCTCTCCACATATGTACGCACGTGTAATGTGTGCTTCCCCAACATATAGGAAGACACTTGTGTACTGGCTGCAATAGTTTAAAACTGCTATGTCACTTGTCGAGTTGCGTGGGGCTAAGCAAAAATCCTGATGTCTGAAATGTGCGTCATTATATGGGTTGCGATTGAAAAATATCGTTCCTTAATGGATTTTCCTGGTCCTTCATAGAAGTCAGGTGGCTTGGCTTTTATTACGCCGTGGTGTATTGGTGAGGGTGCCTTACTTCTGTCTAGAGGTCTCGGGTTCGGTTCCCGGCTGGGGCGTCAAAAACTCTCCACATTTGTACTCACGTGAAATGTGTTTCTCATCTGTCTGTCTGTCTGTCTCTCTATATATACAGTATATTGCAATGTGCAAATATTTGTCACTTTCCGTGCAATGGCTGTCATCATTTGGGGCAAAAAAATTGACTTAAAAAATACATTATGCCAAGTAGCAGGCAGTTCCGAAGCCCCCACCATTCGGATACACTGCTACCCAATCCACCCGTCCTTACCATCTTCATTATCCCCTTTGCCCCCACCAGTCACACCATTGTCCCATTAATCCCTTCTTCCTCACAGCTACTACAACCCTTCCCCGCATTCCTACACGTCAGCTAGAATCGACTCACTGTGTTGAGACTGCCTGGGTGTCCCTGTCTCTTTTGTTTAGAGGTATACCTTTGTAAATCAACCTGTTGATAGGGACCTCTTTGCAAATCAGAGCTACTGTCAATAAACACCTCTTTGTAGATTACAGTTTCCTCGTAAAAACTGACCTCATATTAAATTAGAATTTTTGAGTAAATTATCTGTGTTCTCTAAGTATAAAATTTCTGTTTCAATAAGCCAGTAAAAAACTATAGATCATGAATGAGGTTTGAGTTTGCTCGAGGTATTAGAAATCCATTTCACACATGTCCCATACAAAACCGAAAAAGAATAAGTCTCATTCATGCAAATGCTGTCCATATTACTAATTGTACTAAAAATATAACAGCTCTGAATTTCTGAAGTGTTGTCAATTTAAGTTCACTTAGTGTTGCAGAGGTTAATAATATTTAATGACAATAAAAAAAAAAACATCCATAGTAAAATGAATATTCGTTACAATTGTTGAATTAAAAATAACGCCAAAAGCTTCAGATGGATTTGACTGAAATTATATTTTAATTCTTACATTCACGCAAAGCAAGTCTACAAAAATCATTCATATCCCTCCATTAATACTGTATATGAAATAGGCAGTGACCACCCCATTTTTCTCGCCACAAATAAATGGGAATTTTTCTTTTTTCATTTTCTTCTTGTATGTATGTATGTGAACTTAATTACAAGTTAACAAGCGCGTGTCATTCTCACTTAGCATATCAACCAGACGTTCCTTAGCATAGTTTAAGACAGTGCGTATATGGAAAACATTCTCTGAATCTTAACTGTTTTCCTGCTTACAAATCTCCTTTCTTCACTTACTCGTTTATGTACACCCACGGACAAATGTGTTGACGCCTCTCCATCCTCACTGTGAGCCACGAAACCATGACGTGTGAATCCGAAGCACCAAGTGAAGATCACACCATACAGGGGCCACCGAGGTGGGGGGTGGAGGTGAGGAGACCAGTGAGTGAGGGGGAGTTTGGCTAGTTGGAGGAGAGGGGGTGGGCTGGAGTCAAGCGATTCATCACGGCAGTACTATAAACTCGCCTCCAGAGTTATATTATTATTATCTGACACGTTTATTTTATGAAATGTATGGTTTGTTTCTATATCTTGAATAAAAGTTTGTGGTAAACTCTCGCTTAATTCCTAAACACATAGTATGAGGGATGTTGGAAGAAGTTTGCTGCCATCTGTGCGATCTTTGGCAGTCGCTGAACCTGAACCTGT
>JAGKTI010018011.1:0-18042 GCA_018397915.1 Birgus latro
TATATATATATATATATTCTCATAATGCTGCATATTTTTAATCACTATCTTATACCACACTTATACAGTGCAGTAGACTGTCAGCTTCCTCTATATTACTTATATACAGTTGCGAAGAATAATTGATCAGTTTGATTAAATCAAAATGTTTTCACGCATATTAACCATAATACTGCAAGTTTAAGGCTGGAGTTAGGCTGGTTAGTAGTGGGCACTGATAGTCAAGAGCGTGTACCAAATATGACAACTAGAACATTTTTTTTTTTTTTTTAGCAAGAAAGAAGGAACCAAAGGCCAGGAGCCCGCAAACCGTTCCTTCCTCGAAAAAAAAAAAAACTACAAAAGAGCGCCAAATTCAAGAATCGATCATTTCGAGATGCCTGGACACACGGCGTGTGAAAGGCTTGAGATCATAGGAAGTAGGAAATACAGACAGAGTGAGACAGTTCCAAAGTTGACCTGCTGCATAAATGAAGAACTGGGAGGAACATTAATCTCTTGCATTAGAGAGTTGGACAGAAAAGGGATGAGAGTTTGTTGCTAGACGGGTGCCACGAACCCGTCGTAGTGAGGGATGCAAGCAGACAGTTTGAAGAAGCAGTGACCACTGAAGTAGCGGTAGAAAAGAGATAAGGATGCAACTATGTGGCGAAGAGACAGGTTGAAGGGAGCCAGGAGGAGGAGGAGGAGAGTTAATGAGACAACAAGCCTTTGACTCCACCCTATTGAGAAGAGCTGTATGTGGGGAGCCTCCCCACACATGAGAGTTGTACTCCACACAGAGGCGAATAAAACCCGTGTATAAAGTCAACGACTGTGCAGGGGTAAAGAAGGTACTGAGTCGGTTTAGCACACCTAAACTCTTGGAAGCAGATTTTACAAGAGATGTAATTATGATCTGTCCAAGATAAGTTCCGAGAGAATGAAACCCCAGGCATGTTCGAGGATGATGCAGGATTGTGATGAATATTATTAAACATTACTAGGTACTCCTGCAGAAGATTGTGTCGGGTTGATTGGTGTAAAAACTGAGTTTTTGATGCAATATAAACAACAAGATTATTTTTACCCCAGTCAGAGATACGAACCAAGTCAGACATTAGGTGTGCCATGGCTTCATCCCTTGTTTGTTGAAGCAACTGTTGAGATGGACGTTGCGAGAACCGAATGGAAACGTGAAGGGTGGGATCATCAGCGTATGAGTTAATAGGGTTAGATGTACAGCTTAGAAGGTTATTGATGAATAAAAAGAGGAGATTTTTTTTTTTAATGCAAGGAAGAAGGAACCAAAGACTATGGGCCTGCATACTGTTCCTTCCAAGAAAAAAACAAAAACAATATGAAAGAGAGCCAAATTCTAGATCTGTTCACTTCGAGATGCCTGGACACACTGCGTTTGAAAGACTGGGGATCATAGGAAGTAGGGAATACAGACAGAGGAAGACAGTTCCAGAGTTGACCAGTTGCATAAATGAAGGACTGGAAATAACGGTTAACTCTTGCATTAGAGAGTTGGACAGAATAGGCTTGAGAGTTTTTTGCTAGACGGGTGCTACGTGCCCGTCGTAGAGGTGGAGGGATGCAAGCAGACAGCTCAGAGGAACAGTGACCGTTGAAGTAGCGATAGAAAAGAGATAAAGATGCAACAGTGCGGCGAAGAGACAGAGGTTGAAGGGAATCAGTAAGAGGAGAGTTAATGAGACGAAAAGCCTTTGTTTCCACCTTGTTGAGAAGAGCTGTATGTGGGGAGCCTCCCCACAGATGAGAGTTGTACTCCACACAGGGGCGAATAAAACCTTTGTACAAAATGAAAAACTGTGCAGGGGTAAAGAAAGTTCGGAGACGGCTTAGCACACCTAATATCTTTGAAGCAGATTACTTGGAGAAGAACAAGGAGGTTTTAGGAAGGGAAGAGGTTGTGTAGACCAGATATTCATTCTTAGGTCCTTAGTGGAGAAGTTTCTAGAAAAGGGCAAGAAGTTGTATGCAGCCTTCATGGATCTGGAGAAAGCATATGACAGGGTGGATAGACAAGGATTGTGGAAGGTATTAAAAATATATGGAGTGGATGGGAAGTTGTTGAAGGCAGTGAAAAATATGTATGAGGGTGCTAAGGCTGCAGTGCGTGTGCTTGGCAAACTGAGTGAATCTTTCTATTTGAAGGTTGGATTGAAACAAGGATGTGTCATGTCTCCATGGTTGTTCAATCTGTATATGGATGGGGTTATAAAAGAGATACAAGGTCGGGCAGTGGATGTTGGAGCGACCCTAGTGAGAGAGGGTAGTGTTTGGAAACTCCCTATACTGTTGTTTGCAGATGATACTGTGTTGTTGAGCGAAGACGAAGGGGAGCTGCAAGGCTTGGTAGATGAGTTTGGGAGAGTGTATAAGAAGCGGAATCTAAAGGTGAATGTAGGGAAGAGTAAAGTGATGGTCTTCGAGAGAAGTGAAGCCAGTGAATGTACAGTGAGATTGGATGGGAAGGATATGGAGAATGTGAATGAATTTAAGTACTTGGGCAGTGTGATGAGTAAGGATGGAAGTCCGGAGGGTGAAGTGCTCGAAAGGGTGCAGCAGGGAAGGAAGGTTGCTGGTTCGTTGAAAGCAGTGATAAGAAACAGGGAGGTGAGTATGGAAGTGAAAAAGTTGTTACATGACAGTATTGTGATACCAACTCTGACATATGGAAGTGAAGCTTGGACCCTGCTGGAAGGACAGAAGTCAAGAGCGAGAGCAGTGGAAATGAGTTATTTGAGAGGAGCATGTGGAGTCACATGGAGAGACAGACTAACAAATGAGGAAGTGAAGGAGCGTTGTGGTGTGGTTGAGGACGTGATGGGAAGCGTTAGGAGAAACACGTTAAGGTGGTTTGGGCATGTTGAGAGGATGGAGAATGAAAGACTGACGAGGAGAGTGTATGTGAGTGAGGTGGAGGGGGCGAGAGGGAGGGGGAGGCCGAGGATGAGATGGAGGGATGGAGTGGAGAGGTATATGAGAGAGGGGGGTGTGAGTTGGAAGCGTGGTAGTGAAATGGCAGGGGACAGAGTGACATGGAGGCGAATTGTTTGTGGCCACCCCGTGTGGGATTAAGGCGTCTGGCAATAGATAGATAGATAGATAGATTTCACAAGAGATGTAATATGTTCTTTCCAAGATAAATCCCGAGTGAATGAAACCCCAAGCATGTTCAAAGATGATGCAGGACTGAGCTGGATATTATTAAACATTAGTGGGTAATCCTGTGGAAGATTTTGTCAGGTTGATAGGTGTAAGAACTGAGTCTTTGATACATTAAAAACAACAAGATTATTTTTACCCCAGTCAGAGATACGAGCCAAGTCAGACATTAGGTGTGCCATAGCACACCTAATGTCTGAAGTAACTGCTGAGATGGACGTTGCGGGAACCGAATGGAACGGTGAAGGATGGAGTCATCAGCATATGAGTGGACAGGGTTAGATGTACAGCTTAGAAGATCTTTGATGAATAAAAGGAAGAGAGTTGGTGATAGTACAGAGCCCTGAGGAACATCACTGTTGATAGATCTAGGAGAAGAACGATGGCCGTCTACAGCAGCGGCTATAGAACGACCAGGGACGAGGCTATAGATGAAGGAGCAGATAGAAGGATAGAAACCGTAAGAGGGCAGTTTGGAAATTAAAGATTTATGCAAGACTCGATGGGAAGCCTTTGAGATGTCAAGTGCAATAGCAAAACTTTCGCCAAAGTCCCGAAAGGAGGATGACCAGGAGTCTGAACGGTAGGTGAGATCACCAGTGGTATATGTGGTATAATATAATCTTATAACATCTATGCCTATGTAATAATGTTATGAAACAAAGAGAAATGAAATGGAATGATATTACTACTTCTACAACAAAAACTACAACCGCTACAACAACAACAACAACAACCGCTACTACAACAACAACAACAACAACAACCGCTACAACAACAACAACAACAACCGCTACAACAACAACAACAAAAACAACAACCGCTACAACAACAAAAACCGCTACAACAACAACAACAATCGCTACAACAACGACAACAACAACAACCGCTACTACTACTACTTCTACTACTACTACTACTTCTACTACTACTACTACTACTTCTACTACTACTACTTCTACTACTACTTCTACTACTACTACTACTACGGCCATCACTATTACTACTGCTACTACCATCACTACAACTACTACTGCTACTACTACTACTACTACTACAACTAACACTACCACTACCACTACCGTCAATATTACTACTACTGCTCCCATCGCTACTGCTACTACCATCAGTACTACTACTACTACTATCGTCCTCCACCGCAAGAAGCCTGCAAGAAGCTTAATGAAATCCTTTGGAGGTAGTAAGACTAAATCAATAAATCACGTCACCGGCTTAATTTATTTTTAGTTCCGCCTTTTATCAGCAAAACAGTGTCTGCAAATTTCATTAACTTTCTCATGGTTGGAGCAACTCTGGTGCCGGTATATCATGTCAGCTAACGCCAGAAGATTTTTGCTGAACGGAGTAAATCACAAAAACCTCACAGAATTAACAGCGTCACTATTAGTCGTGTCACGGCCGTGGCTAGTTTGGTATTCTCTTTCACAACGCCAGGATATTTTAGTCAGTGTTCAAGCCATCAAGCAGCTACTCGCACCTCATGAAAGCTACTGTACTCTTAATTGCGCCTACCTTTGGGGATGTCGTAGCCGCACAGCACGCTGTCGGCGGTTGCATAGTGAGGCAAGGCGTAGGGAGTCAAGTTGAACACTCGCTGTATCTCGTATATGGTGGCTTGGATATAAGGCAGGCTGTAACGGGGAGAGGGGTAAGGCAGAGAGGGGTAAGGAGTAAGAAAATTTCTTGACGGGTGAGCTGAATAAGTGAGAGAGGCCAAAGAAGTGAGGCGTGCAGTAAAGAGGAGTGAGGGGAGAAAGAGTAGGAGAGGGGCTGATGAAGTGCGGGAGGTGTGGTAGGAGTAGTAGTTGTTCCCTAGGCAGTCTGGCCGAACAGCCCCGAGTCCCTAAGGAAGGCCACGGCCAAGACCGGGCTTTCCCACAGAGCTCTCAAGGAATGTATGTTGTGTTGTTGGCGGTGATTGTCTGTAATGCGGACTTCCATAATGTGTTTAATAGTATGGGGTGCTGTGTACATCCTGGACAGACGTCGGAGACGGAGTCATCCAGCCTCTTCTGATAACTTAAGAGGGCTGGATGATGCTCACATCTCAGCCTGGCCAGGTGTTCTCACGAGGGAGATAGGATTCAGAAGGGTGGATATCAGGAGGCTGTGCATGCATCTGTGTGTTGTCTCTAAGTGAATGGAGCAGTGAGTGATATGAGTATGGATATGCTTCTGGAAGCTGGTCTGAGGCGGTCGAGGGGGGAGAGATGACAGTATTTATGTATAATATCGTGTGCTGGGTGATGTTTTGGTGTTCCTTTGTGTGTGTGTGTGAATGTGCTGCCATGTAGTGTAGTGGATGTTGTGGGTTTGTGGAGGCTGCAGCGAGAATTTGGGTACCTCTCGTATCTAGATGATCCTTGACTTTGAGGACTTTGGTTTCTTGGTGTAGGTGGTCTGTGGCTGTAGTAACTGTGCAGCCTGTGATTATTTTAAGGCTTTGTTCTGTATGGTCTGAAGAGTGTTATAGTGTGTTTTACTGAGGTTAGGAGCCCAATCAGGACTTGCATAATTCATCACTGAACGTATATATTGTTTGTATACTGTGGTTGTGGTTTCTTTGTTGTGTCCAAAAGTTGTATGGGCAAGTGACCTCAAGGCACTGAGTCTTGGTGTTAATTTATTTTTGATGTTTGTGATGTGTTGTTTAAATGACATTGATATATTGTATGGTACACCAAGGATTTTGTGTGTGTGTGGTAGGGGAGTGTTGTTTGTGGTAAGGTGTGGAATGTGACTGTGTTCTGCTGGCAAGTTTGTGAGAAGGGTCACTGTAGATTTGGCCTGGGCTATTTTGAGCCTGTTTGTGGTGAACCATTTGTGTAGTGTGTTGAGGTAAGGTTCGAGCATGTGCGGCTGTGTTTGCGTTTTGGTGTGTGCATGTAAGTGTTATGTCGTCTGCATAGGAAGCTATGTGTATCTGTGGTGTGTAGGGTGTGGGTATGTTCGAAGACTGACCGGCAAATGTTACATGTGCACATCTGCCTGCTAAGTAGTTTGCCGGCCATCTTTTTGTGCTATTGTGCATGTTTGTGTTGAATATTTTGTTTGTGAGGTTGTGGCGGGGGATGGCATTAAAAGCTTTACTAATGTCCAGTGTGACAAGCGGTGTGCTGTGTGGTGGCCTAGCTGAAATCATGTCATCAAAAACTCTGTGTAAGGTCTGTAAGAAGAGTGTTTGTGGAGTGTAGTGGCCTAAAACCATGTTGTGATGGGGCTAGGGGTGTGTGAGGTGTAACTAGTTGTAGTACCAGTTGTTCAGTGACTTTGGAGGGGGTGCAGAGGAGTGTGATGGGGCGGTGTGAGGAAGCTAACGTGGGGCCTTTGTTAGGTTTATGGACAGTGATAATAATGCCATGCTTCCAGATGCTGGATGTTATATTGTGTTAGTAGCTGTAGTTTGATATGCTGGTGAGTGCTTGTATACCTTGTGGTCCAAGGTTGTTAAAGTGTATGTTGCTTATGTTGTCTTGTCCACAGGCAGATGAGTGCTTAAGGTTGCTAATTAAGTACTTCATCTGGTTGTAAGTGAAAGGTGCGAAGTCTGGGTCTGTGGGGAACTTCTCTTACATCGGATGATATGTCTGTCCTCATGATGGGGGTTTAGATGGCTGACATATGAAAAGTGGTTGATGGGAGTATTTGCTTGTTGTTTGTTTAAAGGTATGGTGTCTGTTGTTGTGATGGCAGCGTGTGATTGTGTAGTGTTGCTGTTGGAGTGTGACGCTGTTTAGTGTTTTGTAGAGTTTGCTGGTGTTTGTTTTGTGATCAAGTTTTTGGAGATAAATATTCCAATTTAGTGTTTGCTGTTCTGAAATTTTATTGTTTATCTGAGTGTTGAGTTCTTGTATTTGTTGTACGGTGTCATGTGTATGGGGTGCTGGGGAGTGTCGTAGTATGTCCCTTTGACTGATGGGGCTTTGAATTTCTGGTGTGAAGTTCGAGTTGTGTCTTTTTCTGTTGCCTCTAGGGATGTGTCTTTTGTCTGTGTTTTGTATAATTTTATTGAAAGTGTCCACAGCGGTGTTCATGTTTGTGATGGATGTATTGTTTAATGTTTCAAAGTGTTGTTCATTTTTCAGCTGTGAAGGCCTCCCAGTAGGCTCTCTTATAATTAGTGTATGTGTGTCTGTGGCCAGCTGGGGTGATTCTGGTTTTGGCAGTGATGATGATCGGGAGGTGGTCAGAGCCAAGGGTTCCGACCACTCTCCAGGATGTTATGGGGGCGAGGTTTGGGGAGCAGAAGGTGATGTCTGGGGATGATGGGAGGAAAAGGGCTTAGTGTGGGATATGGGTATGTTGATGGGGGTTATTAAGTATGAAAAGATGATCCGTTTGGGTTTGTAGTACCACTCCTCTGTCTGTGTCAGGGTTGTTAACATGCCAGGCCGACGCCTTGGTGTTGAAATCACAACCCAGGATGTTGTTGAGTATGTTAGTGATGTGGTGTATTTGTCGAGTTGTGGTGTGGTACTGTGGGGGCAATTTTTTTTTTTTTTTAAATGCAAGGAAGAAGGAACCAAAGGTCGTGGGCCCACAAACTGCTCCTTCTAAGAACAAACAAAAACAATACAAAAAGAGAGCCAGATTCAAGATCCATTGTTCATTTTGAGATGCCTGGACACACTGCGTTTGAAGGACTGGAGATCATAGGAAGTAGGAAATACAGACAGAGGAAGACAGTTCCAGAGTTGACCGGTTGCATAAATGAAGGACTGGGAATAACGGTTAACTCTTGCATTAGAGAGTTGGACAGAAAAGGGATGAAAGGTTGTTGCTAGACGGGTGCTACGTGGAGGAATGTAAGCAGACAGTTCAAAGGAACAGTAGCCATTGAAGTAGCGATAGAAAAGAGATAAGGACGCAACAGTGCGGCGAAGAGACAGAGGTTGAAGGAAGCCAGTAAGAGGAGGAGAGTTAATGAGAGAAAAGGCCTTTGACTCCACCCTATTGAGAATGGCTTCATGCGGGGAGCCACACCACACATGAGAGTTGTGCTTTAAACAGGGGCGAATAAAACCCGTGTATAAAGTCTACAACTGTGCAGGGGTAAAGAAGGTTCGGAGTCGGCTTAGCACACCTAATCTCTTGGAAGCAGATTTCACAAGAGATGTAATGTTCCTTCCAAGATAAATCCCTAGTGAATGAAACCCCAAGCATGTTTAAGGATGATGCAGGAGCGAGCTGTACATTATTAAACATCAATGGGTATTCTTGTGGAAGATTCTGGTGGGTTGATAGGTGTAAGAATTGAGTCTTTGATGCATCAAAAACAACAAGATTATTTTTACCCCAGTCAAAGATACGAGCCAAGTCAGACATTAGGTGTGCCATAGCCTCATCCCTTGTTTGCTGAAGTAACTGCTGAGACGGACATTGCGGAAACCGAAAGGAAAGGTGAAGGGTGGAATCATCAGTGTACGAGTGGATAGGGTTAGAGGTACAGCTTAGAAGGTCATTGATGAATAATGGGAAGAGAGTTGGTGATAGGAAAGAACATGAGAAACACCGCTGTTGATAGATCTAGGAGAAGAGTGATGGCCGTCTACAACAGCAGCTATAGAACGACCAGAAATGAAGCTAGAGATGAAGACACAGATAGAAGGATAGAAACCGTAAGAGGGCAGTTTAGAAATTAAAGATTTATGCCAGACTCGGTTAAAAGCCTTTCAGATGTCAAGTGCAATGGTAAAGCTTTCGCCAAAGTCCCTAAAGGAGGATGACCAGGAGTCCGAAAGGTAGGTGAAAGATCGCCAGTGGAGCGACCCTGACGGAACCCATACTGACTATCAGAAAGAAGGTTGTGATAGGAAAGATGCTTTAAGATTTTTCTGTTAAGAATTGACTCAAACACTTTTGAAACAAAGGATGTTAAAGCAATTGGACGATAGTTAGAGGGTTGGGAATGGCCACCCTTCTTTGGGACTGGTTGAATGAAAGCAAACTTCCAGCAAGAAGGAAAGGTACAAGTTGACAGACAAAGGCGAAAAAGTTTACCTAGGCAGGGTGTAAGCATTGAAGCACAGTTCATGAGGACAACAGGAGGGACCCCATCAGGCCCACATGCCTTGTTAGTACTGAGACCAGTGATGGCTGTAAATACATCACCTGAAGAAATTTTAATGTTAGCCATAAGGAAGTCAGAGGGGGGAAGTGACGGAGGAACAGCACCGGAATCGTCTAAGGTAGAATTGGAGGAGAAAATCTGAGCGAAGAGATCTGCTTTATCAGTAGGAGAAACAGCTACAGAGCCATCAGAGTAGAAAAGAGGAAGGAAGGATGATGAGGTAAAGTTGTTAGAAAGGTTTTTGGCAAGGTGCCAGAAGGAGCGTGAGGAATTCGAGTTGGAGAGTTGAGAACATTTAGTGCGGATGAAATTATTTTTAGCAGAGCGAAGAACAGACTTATCACGATTCTGGGCAGAAACATAAGAAAGATGTGATTCAGGGGTGGGTTGGCTCAGATACCTTTTGTAGGCCCTCTCCTTGTTGCGGACAGCATTAGAACAAGCGTGATTAAACCAAGGCTTTCTTGCATTAGACAAAGGATATGAGAAAGGAATGTATGCTTCCATGCCCAAGAGAATAACCTCCGTAATGCGTAAGGCACACACAGATGGCTCCCGGCCATGGAAGCAATAATCATTCCAGGGAAAATCAAAGAAGTACTGCCTGAGGGCCTCCCAATCCGCAGCTCCAAAGTGCCACAGACGATGTTTCTTTGGAGGATCCCCAGGCCGCTGAACAGGAGCTATAAGACGGGTTAAGATAATGAGGTTATGATCGGAGGAGCCCAACGGAGAAAAAAGATTAACAGTATAAGCAGAAGGATTAGTTGTAAGGACGAGATCAAGTATGTTGGAGCTCTCTCCAAGGCGGTCAGGGATATGGGTGGGGTGCTATACAAGCTGCTCTAGGTCATTAAGGATAGAAAAGATGTAGGCTTGTTCACCAGGTGGATCAGCGAAAGGAGAGGAGAGCCAAAGGTGGTGGTGAACACTGAAGTCTCCAAGAATGGAGAATTCAGAGAGAGGAGAAATGGATAGAATGTGTTCCATCGTAGAAGTAAGATAGTCGAAGAATTTTTGATAGTAGAATTAGGTGATAAGTAAACAGCACAGATATATTTAGTCAGAATGACAGGAGGGCCGAAGCTAGAGAATAGAGAATTCAGAAGAATCAAGTTCAAGAACACGAGAGCAAGAAAGGTCGTTGCGTACATATACACAACAGCCACCGTTGGCTTTGAAATGAGTATAGAGAAAGTAGGAGGATACAGAAAAGGGTTTGCTGTCGATTGCCTCAGATAGCTGAGTCTCTGTTAAGAAAAGGTGAAGTTAGAGGAGGAGAGGTGGTGTAGCACAGAAAGAAAATTAGAAGAAAGGCTGCGAATGTTGCAGAAATGAAGGAGTGAGTCAGATAGTGGTTCCAGGCATGAGTCATCACCGGGAGAGGGGCGGATGGTGGGGGCATTTATGGTCCCCCCCTCCCCCCCCGGGAACTCCGAGGCACTGTTATAGTTCGCCATTTTTTAATTTTGAAAAGGTAGTGTAGTGTGTACTGTTCATGTAGTCTGGTGTTGACAGAGAAACTTGTGCTGGAGAGCATGCTGGCCTACTCTCCGTGTAACTGAAACACTGAAAAAGTTCAGCAAAGGCGGATGGTCGGGAACTAGTACCGAGGGCTGATGAAACGGGAGCTCCAGCTCTCCCTGTCATGAGCTTTCCATCCACCTCGGGAGTACTGCCCTGTTCGACTGGGGGAATGTATGTGTTGGCGACTGTTATGTGTGATTTGTTACAAGGGCGTATTTTAACTGATTGTATTTCTGTTGTAGTGTCATGTGGGGGAGAAGCGACTTTGTGTATGCACTGATATCTGAAAAGTTGGATTTGTGTACTAGAGTGATGAGTCCACCGCCACTGCAGTCGGCCCCGATTTGATGGTGGTGAAATTATTTTTTTAGGGGGTAGGGGCCGAAGGAGAGAGGGGCAGAAGAGGAAAGGGGTGAAAGGTGAGGGGCGAGGGAAAGAGGGATAGGGGCACATTAGGTTAGGAGTGTGAAGACAGGTTGAAGAGGATGAGTTGGTTGGTAGGTAAGTAGTAAGCAGGGTGCGGATAAGTGATTTAGTAGGTAGATAGTTTAATTGGTAGGTAGTCAGTAAAGTTAAGGCGGTCTAAACTCTGGTTGTATGAATCTTGTCTAAACTCGGGTTGTATGAATCTTAAGTTTTGATATCATGAAATCACAAATTTGTTGACACCAGAGTCTTACTGTTTGTAGCCAGAAATTGAACGTCGCCGAATATCAGGGGACAGCCAGACAATTAACCAGTAAGACATCTGCTTCTCTTACTTTGTTATTTTACGAGCACCAGCTACCAAAACTTGCTAAAGCTTTAACAGAAGACGATATTTCTATTAGATTTTTTACTCCAAAGATACGAAAAAATCAGTCTCGCATGCCCTTGAAGCTGGGTCTACGTTGCCAGTTATGATCTGAAGAAGTAGGTCTAGAAACACATTAATGGATCAGACCAGACGGTGCTGGTTGGATTCATTAGCTGCAGTTAATATTTCATAATTGTACTGTTCACACATTCCTGTGTTGTAAAGGACATTTTGTGGAACCTCTGTAAGAATATCGATGTACGATCGCCCAAAGAAGTGATGACTCGTTTTCATTAAGTTTCGGACAAAACTCCCTGAGTCTGGCAACGTTCATTTAGGAGACGGAAACAGTCTTTGCCTGCCCTGCAAACATTCTTTATGATTAAAAAAAAAAAAATAATAATCTTGCGAAAATACTAGTTAAGTTTAGTCTTTTTTTTTCTTTTTCTAATAGATCAAAAAATAAATAAATAGTGATGTCTGGCACGTTTTCACGACTCATGCCAACAGTTACCAATGAAGCGATTTTCCTGCTAAATTTAGAGATTTCAAAAGCAGTCTAGCTGGTATAAATTATTACATTGCTCTAGCTCTTTTTTATTTTTTTTTTATTTTTAGGTCTTGCCCATTATTTTTTTTCGTTAATTTCCCTGTCTGGCGGATTTTTACCGCATCTGAGACTAATTTAGCGGATTTCAATAATTTTTCCTTTGGCAACAGTGCACGGCAGGGGCCGCCCTAGCCACCCTTCAGTGTTGCCAAATTGGCGCGAAATGCGCTATTCTGGCGCATTGGCATGACAAACAGCGCGTAAATTTCGTATTTTGCGCATAACGCATTTTCTGGTGCATTTTTCTTTGATTTGGTGCATGTTCTAGCGCATTTCCAAGAAGTCATAATCATGGGTATGTTAAGCATAAATTTACTTCTTTCCATGCTAGAGAATATGAATTCCGTAAGTTAAACACGAACTGGACAGGACTGGGACTTTTTTACTTTAAAAAATAATCATGTGTTTCGTAATATTTCTCAAACTATCGTTTCATCGGGCCAGTTAGGATAGTAAGAGAATATTTAATTCTCGTATATTTTTCATTTACAATTCATACAAATCATAATTCCCGAGACTGTATTTAACAAAGATTAAAACTGGAAATTTGACTACAAGGCAACTGCTCCGTACGGTACATGTCAGTCGTATCGTTGGATAAGTACTCTGCCTGCGGCCCGCCTCGCCTCTGCTAGTCCGCCTACCAGTTAGCTGGCTCAACTACTGAAAGCTTGATGTGGTGCAATCAGTTCTTGAATAACTATCAGAATGGCGCCAAATTATACTCAAATGTATAGAAAGAGCTGGGAATCATTTCCAGAGTTAAAGGATTGGCTGAGACCTTTAGAAAAAGACAAAACTAAGGCATATTGTGCGTTCTGTAAATGCGAGATCACAGCAAAACTCAGTGACCTAAAAAGACATACAACTTCTGTGAAACATGGTCGAGCTGCAGAACCTTTTTCTAGCTCAAGACAAACAAAACTGCCATTCTCACATATCAGTGACACCCAACGCCGTTCATCAAGCCAAGCAGAAGGACGACTAGCAATGGTAATAGCAGAACATTCTTCCTTTTTAACAGTGGACCATGTGTCAGAGGCTTGCAAAGTAATGTTCAGTGACAGCAGTGCAGTGAAAAATCTGAAACTACACCGAACCAAGTGCAAAAACATAGTGGTAAATGTGCTAGCACCCCACTTTATGGAGAGCCTCAAGGAGGATATTGCTGATGAAAAATACAGCCTCCATATAGATGAATCAACTGATATTGCTGTTACAAAACTGCTTGGTGTAATTGTGCGCTATTTCAGTAGGAAATTAAGGAAAATAGTATCAACCTTTCTTGGTATAGTGGAGTTACAAGATGGAACAGCACAGTCTATTGTAAATGCTATTAAGAAACTTTTGTGTGATGTACAGCTGGACCCCCAAAACTTGCTTGGTATTGGAGTTGATAATGCAAGCGTTAATGTTGGATTAAATAACGGTGTGTGTGAACTTTTAAAGAAGGAACTGGAACTCCCAAACTTAATCATGGTGCGTTGTGTGTGCCACTCAATTCAACTGGCTTTATCTCATGCTGTGGCAGAAACATTGCCTAGAAACATCGATTTCTTGGTGCGAGAGACGTACAGTTGGTTTTCTCATTCTTCCAAAAGACAGCTAATCTACAAGACTCTGTATGAAACATTGAATGATGGGAAACAACCACTTCAGGTACCTAAATTATGTGACACCAGGTGGATATCACTGGAACCTGCAGTGACCCGCATTCTAGCTCAGTGGGAAGAACTTAAAATGCACTTTAATATAGCAAGGTCAGATGAAAAGTGCTTTACTGCAGAGATGTTATACAACATGTACAGTGACCCCATTAACAAACTTTACATGCTCTTTCTGCGCCCACTTCTGCAGGACGTTCAGAGAACTGTGAAAACCTTTCAGGGGGAAAATGTCGACCCAACAAAACTTCTATCAGACCTTTCTTATCTCATTAGTGCAACAAGTAGGAGAGTGATGATACCTAGCTCAAGAATCGATCCATTAACCTCTGATATTGCCAGTTACATTGACCCCAGAGCATATTTGGGCTATGAATTCGAAAAGACGTGTTCTACCTCAAATCTGACACAAGAAGGTCAGCGACAACTTCGTGATCGTTGCATTTCATGCGCTGTCAAACTGTGTGATGAATTACGAAACAGACTACCAGATAACTTCAGAATCTTGAAGAAGATGTCTTTGTTTTCGGTTGAAGAGTGTCTGAAAGTGGTTAAAGAACCTGTAATAGAAATTGCTGAAGTGTTGGGATATCTTCCTGAACAATTTGACAAAATTGACAGTCAGTGGCGAAATTTAACAGTTGTTCGGTGGCAAGAAACTACATCAACGGTCAAATTTTGGGCTGAAGTGGCTAGTTACAAGGATGCAATAGGAGTAAATAGTTTTCATGGTCTCTCTGAGCTGGCACTCAATATACTTTCACTCCCTCACTCGAATGCTTAAGTTGAGAGGCTCTTTAGTCAAATAAACATAGTTAAAAGCAAGCTCAGAAACCGGCTAAACTCAAAATCCGTTAGTGCCATTATTACTGTGAGAAGTGGCCTGCGGAGAGTGGGAAAATGTTGCTATTCACATGAACTACCAGTAGTAGTAGTTAAGCAAATAGGAACAATGGCAACATACAGTGAAACAAAAGCGTCAGGAGCTACTGCAAGTACTTCTTCAGAACCTGCACCGCACTGTTCATCCGAATTATTAGATGAGGAAGCTGACGAGGATCTAGAGGACACCATAATTTTTTCCCTCAACTAAGGGTGAGTAATGAGCATAGACATTATAGACATATACTCTCATTGATAGTATGTAAAAATAATTACAAAATAAATACATATAATTATCTTCATTATTATTCTATTTCTTTGATATTTAGTATCATTACAGTAGCAGCAGCACCAGCGGTACTGTTTGTTACCATTATTACTTTTTTTTATGATCAAAACAATAACCCTTACTACCAGGGACGGGGAGACGAACGCTTTCCTAGCGCATTTCAGACCTCAATCTAGCTCATTTACATCTGATACATTTGGCAACACTGTCTCCTTCAGTCATTACCACGCCAGGGGAGGGTGAGGACAGCTCGACCTTTGTCACGGCTCCCCCTCCCCCTTATTTTTAATATAACTGTTTTTGGTTAAGATCTTCATTGTCGCAATCATGCTTTTGACTATCAACCTCTCCCTCTTTAGTTCTTCCATGCAACTGCCCTACATGTTTTATAACATGTTGGAATTTCGTGTGAATAAAAATGACCAGTTTTCCACTTATTTCACTGGTTTCACTAACGTCATTGAATGCCGGCAGATTAATTTGCTTCTAGATAGCAACACAAGTGGTAAGTGGTTCTTGGGCACATATATTTATCTGTCTGTCTTGGTCTTGTGCTACGAGGGGCTCTAGTAACATTTTTTTTTTTTTAATGCAAGGAAGAAGGAACCAAAGGCCACAGGCCTGCATACTGTTCCTTCCAAGAAAAAGCAAATACAATACAAAAGAAAGCCAAATTCAAGATCCGTTCATTTCGAGATCCCTGGACACACTGCGTTTAAAAGACTGGAGATCATAAGAAGTAGGAAATACAAACAGAGGAAGACAGTTCCAGAGTTGACCAGTTGCATAAATGAAGGACTGGGAGTAACGGTTAACTCTTGCATTGGAGAGTTGGACAGAAAAGGGATGAGAGTTTGTTGCTAGACGGGTATTACGTGCCCATCGTAGAGGTGGAGGGATGCAAGAAGACAGTTCAGAGGAACAGTGACCGTTGAAGTAGCGATAGAAGAGAGATAAAGATGCAACAGTGCGGCGAAGAGACAAAGGTTGGAGGGAATCTGTAAGAGGAGGAGAGTTAATGAGACGAAAAGCCTTTGAGTCCACCCTATTGAGAAGAGCTGCATGTGGGGAGCCTCCCCACACATGAAAGTTGTACTCCATACACGGGCGAATAAAACCCGTGTACAAGATCAACAACTGTGCAGGGGTAAAGAAAGTTCGGAATCGGCTTGCACACATAATCTCTTGGAAGCAGATTTCACAAGAGATGCAATACGTTCTTTCCAAGGCAAATCCCGAGAGAATGAAACCCCAAGCATGTTCAAGTATGATGCAGGATATAACTGTTCATTAATAAACATTAGTGGGTAATCCTGAGGAAGATTTGGTCGGGTTGATAAGTGGAAGAACTGAGTTTTTGATGCATTAAAAATAACAAGATTATTTTTACCCCAATCAGAGATACGAGCCAAGTCAGACATTAGGTGTGCCATAGCCTCATCTCTTTTTAGTTGAAGTATCTGATGAGATGAACGTTGCAGAAACCGAATGGAAAGGTGAAGGGTGGAATCATCAGCATATGAGTGGATAGGGTTAGATGTACAGCTTAGAATGTCATTGATGAATAAAAGGAAGAGTTGGTGATAGGACAGAGCCCTGAGGAACACCACTGTTGATAGGTCTATGAGAAAAACGATGGCCGTCTACAACAGCGGCTATGGAACGACCAGAAAGGAAGCTAGAGATGAAGGCACAGATAGAAGGATAGAAACCGTAGGAGGGCAGTTTGGAAATTAAAGATTTATGCCAGACTCGATCGAAAGCCTTTGAGATGTCAAGTGCAATGGCAAAGCTTTCGCCAAAGTCCCGAAATGAGGATGACCAGGAGTCTGAAAGGTAGGTGAGAAGATCGCCAGTGGAGCGTCCCTGACGGAACCCATACTGACGATCAGAAAGAAGGTTGTGACAGGAAAGATGCTTTAAAATTTTTCTGTTAAGGATTGACTCAAAAACTTTTGAGACACAGGATGTTAAAGCAATTGGACGATAGTTAGAGGGTTGGGAATGGTCACCCTTCTTTGAGACTGGCTGAATGAGAGCAAACTTCCAGCAAGAAGGAAAGGTACAAGTTGAGAGACAAAGGCAAAAGAGTTTACCTAGGCAGGGTGTAAGCACAGAAACACAGTTTTTGAGGACAACAGGAGGGACTCCATCAGGCCCATATGCCTTGTTAGTATTGAGGCCAGTGATGGCAGAAAATACATCAGCTGAAGAAATTTTAATGTCAGTCAAGAGGCAGTCAGAGGGGGGAAGTAATGTAGGAATAGCACCGGAATCGTCTAAGGTGGAATTGGAGGAGAAAGTCTGAGCGAAGAGATTTGCTTTATCAGTAGAAGAAATAGCTACAGAGCCATCGGAGTAGAAAAGAGGAGGGAAGGATGATGAGGTAAAGTTGTTAGAAAGGTTTTTGCCAAGGTGCCAGAAGGAGCGAGAAGAATTCGAGTTGGAGAGTTGAGAACATTTAGCACGGATGAAATTATTTTTAGCAGACCGAAGAACAGACTTAGCACGATTCCGGTCAGAAATATATAAAAGATGTGATTCAGGGGTGGGTTAGCTCCGGTACCTCTTATAGGCCCTCTCCTTGTTGCGGACAGCATTAGAACAAGCGTGATTAAACCAAGGCTTTCTTGCGTTAGTCAGAGGATATGAGAAAGGAATGTATGCTTCCATGCCCGAGAGAATAACCTCCGTAATGCGCAAGGCACACTCAGATGGCTCCCGGCCATGGAAGCAATAATCATTCCAAGGAAAATCAAAGAAGTACTGCTTGAGGGCCTCCCAATCTGCAGCTCCAAAGTGCCACAGGCGGCGTTTCTTTGGAGGGCCCACAGGCCGTACCGGAGCGATAGGACAGGTTCTACCTCTGTATTGCTTATCTATCTGTTAACTGTTTTCTTGGTGTTAAGGTGCCAGTGTATCTGTCTTACTGGAATAGTTGCTTAATAAAGAGCAAAAATCTGCTTGCACCCATAGGCTGTAGTTTCTTGTTGACGATCCATCTTG